>JALIZH010029303.1:0-12530 GCA_030522465.1 Rhipicephalus appendiculatus | reverse complement strand
GACCCAGAACATCGTGATTGGGATGCAAACCACAAGTATGTCGAGTGCAGTTTTAACAACGCTGTGAGCAAGAGCACGGGAAAGACCCCTTACGAAGTGCTACATGGTTACAAGCCCGCAGTGTTGTACGGAACGGCGTTCCAAGGAACGGCGTTCCTGGAACTAGTTCCTTTTTGGAGGAACGGAGGAACGCCAGCGTTCCATTCAGGATCGGTGGAACTGTAACGGGAACTCGTTACAAATACGAGGGAACGGCAGAGGGAACGGCGTTCCTTCTGTAAACGTTCCACGCACGCACGTCGTGCAAAGCGGATGGGCCACCGCGTGTGCCGCGAAGACTCCCGCTTGCCTTTCAAGTTTCGCATGAGCATGGTGCATATTTTTTGTGAGTGAGGGAAATGCGGGGTTGTCGTACCTCGGGTGCAGAGTGGCCGGTTTGCCTGTTGACTGGTGCTGCGCCCTTGTGCAACCTTTCTTCCCAGTGCCCACAGAGGGATTAGTCAGTCTCCAGACTTTCGGTGAAGCCTTTTCTCTGCACCAACGCACGTAGGCCGCGGTCCCGTGGGAACAAGCCATCTTCGTCCGTGCCGCGCCAGCTTGCGACGAACGTTAAGTGACACCCCCCCCCCCCCCCCCCTCATACGCAGGTGCACGTGAAATGACGATGTGGCGTGTTGGAACCCCGTCATAGTCATGGAGAAGACGTGAGGCAATAAATGAAACGTCATTTAAAGACACAGGGATAGGGTAAAAATAAAAGAAAAAAAATTCGAAATTCAGTTCTTTGCATGTTTGGAATGCTGATCGAAATTGTTTCCAGTTGCGACATCTTCCTTGAGGGGAAACGAGTGTCAGTATGGGTGACAATCCGCGTCGCTAATTGAGTGGCGAGTTATTTCGAGGCGGCGGACGCTTTTGATGCGCCCGGTAGTACGAGCGTGGGACCCATCTATCAGCGGCCTTCTCACGTCAAGGAAGGAACACCTTGGTGCCACTTGCTGCCACAGGTGAAGTGGGGTGGCCACGCCCAAGTCAAGGACGTTCACCTGGGCGGGTGTGCGCGGCACCGTCGGAAGGGGCGTGTGTCCTGCGATTGGAATGCGCAAATTGGAGCCGTTCCCCATTCTACGGATCTGGGGAAAAGGGACTCTATAATCAGCCCCCCGCGGGCTTCTTTAATGCCTTAGACGCGAGATGGTCACGATGTACCGAAATCATCGTCTTGTAACGAGATGCTGGCCATGTAAATAATGTAAAATAAACCTCAGTACGTTTCCCTTCAGCCTATTCATGCTGCCTCTGCACCTTCCTCTCGGGTCTCTGGTGCCTGCAAAGGTCGCTCGCAACTGGTTTCAGACTTTTTCGGGCGTACAAAGTCCTTGCCACGGCTGTGCATTTTGGGGGGGTCACACATACTTCCAACACCACAGTTGGAATTACAGCAGCCTCCAGGGAGCCTTCGCTGAAAAGAGTTGTCCGCGCGGTGCTCATGTGAATGAGGTTTTGTGTGCTTGCTTAGCCAGCTACGTCTAGACGAAAACCATTATGGGCGCCAGCTCACTCGGCGCTCCTTGAAACCGAAGCTACGGCTGGGTGTTATAAAACCGTCTCCAAATATTTACCGTCACGTGCTCGAGCAAACGAGATTCCCAGCTGTGTTAAGTGAATACTTATTGCAACAGGAAAAAACAAGAAGTAAAATTTTTTGTGTCAGGCAATGTCGGCCCCTTAGAGCAGTCGACTCAGCCATGGGCGTCAGCAGGATTTCGTCTTGAGGGGGGGGCAAAACCGTTTTGCATCGCGAGACACGAGGGGGGGGGGGCAGCTCTTGTGGGGCTTCAAGGGCAGTGTTGGCGTGGCTTTGAGGGGGGGCAAGTGCTCCCTTTGCACCCCCCCCTGCCGACGCCCATGGACTCAGCTGACTGTGTTGTGCTGGCAGGCTGTGTACAGGGACACCCACGACTTACTCTAAACTGCAAACACTGTTGTAAACTTGTATTGTCGCAAGAGCAGCGTGTCGTAGTGAGAGCCACAAGGCTCCGAGGTTGTCAGACTTTCGCTTAGAAGCTGAACATGAAGACCAACGTTTTTGGAAAATAATAAGAAATCACGGCCGTTCGTCTTAAGCTGGCATGGCATGGTGGACCTGTTCCCCCGTGGTGTTAGTGGGAAGACGAGGGTTGACTGACCGATCTTCCCGTGGAAAGAAGGGTTGCCGAAAGGCAGAAGATGAGGCACTACACCAAAGGGCAAGCCGGCGACGATTGAAGGCACTGCGCCGTGCTCCCTATTGGACTGCAGAAATTAGGTGTTATCTTTCTCTTCCTTCTAACCACCACCACGATTGGCCAGCAGTGGTATTAAGGCGGAGCGCTGGTGTAATAAAAAGTGGCCCCAGTGCTCCTTCTCGTATCCAAGTCGGCTCAGATGTAGGTCCTGTACCATGTGCTTTACATATAACTTGCCTTAAACGGAGAACATTTATTTGACGTTCGATAGTTATCCCCATATTACCTTCTTTGGCATCTGGATTCGGTCGTAATGAGTGTCGATGTAGAGTGTCCCTGGCCTTGGCTATCACCGATGTTTAAACCGGTTGAGGACAAAGGAAATGGAAACATCGCATACCAATGTTTGGCTTGTGCTCCATCAAACAAGACGATTGGAGCGTCTAAGACATCGGCGGCAAACTTGAAGAGGCACGTGAAGGTAAGGATTACTTTTTGTTCAGTTATATTCACATAACAAAGACGGAGTTCTGTATTTTGGATGTCCGCCAGTTACATGTTACTTCGTCATTCACGTTAAATATTGTGTTTGCCAAGTTTTCATCTCCAAGGAACTAAACGCACGATCAGTAAACGCACGTGTGTTCGTTGTTGCTGTTAGGCTGGTGCTGATTTCATGTTGCAGAGCTTTGATAACATTTTGGTTAGCGGTTCCTGCCCTTATTTTAGAAGCACCTCCCCAAATGATGTGTGCTCTTAACAAAACTGACACGTCTACGTACTTCCCAAAAGTAGCATGTAAGAGGTAGAAAAAAAAGTAATTATGTGCATATGACTTTTCGTATATGAACAGAATGACTGAAAACGTTGTAACGGTGACAAAAGAAGGGAAGCGAAAAGTGACAGTCTCAAGAACGACCACACGTTAAAACGTTCCCTGCTGTAAAAATGCTTCAAGCATTATCTTTCACGTATGAACTTTATGGTGAGGCAGTGATTAGGCCAGAACATTTCTAAAATCTGACGTAAACTTTCATTAGGGGGGGTGGAGGAGTACCGCTATGAGAAAAAAGTAAATATAGGTCGTCCTCAGTAAGGTGTTATTCTTGTTAAAAGATCATTGAAGCGACGTCTCACACTTGTAGCATAATTTATATCGTTTCATTTTTAGAGAGCGCATCTGCACAAGCTTCAAGAATTCGAGAATCTAATGAAAAGAGGGGGGCCGTAAACGCCTCTCTGAAGAGGCAACATCGGCTGAAGAGTCCCAGAAGCAATTGCGCTTGAATAGTATGTTCAGCAAGCAAGCCGTCTCTCAACACACGCTGGACAAACTTGTCACGACATTTGTTGTTGAAGGCCTGCACTCTTTCTCTATTGTCGAAGAACAAGCCTTCAAGGATCTCGTGGAACAGCTCGCTCCAGGCCGGAAAACACTCACTCGACGAATGCTGACCGCCCGCCTTGACACCTCTTTTGAAGACATGAAGCAGAAACTCTCATTGGAATTGATCAACGTTGACCACGTCGCTGTCTCAGCCGACCTTTGGTCAAGCTTTCACAGGTGTGTTTTATACCACGGCGGTTTCTTACTTGAGCATTATATACTGTCTGGTTGTAATATTGTGTAGCATTATACTGCCCGGTGTCTATAATTATTTGTTTACTCATTTATTCTTGCAGGAGCTTCATTGGAATTGTTGCCTTGTGGTTGAATCCTAATACTCTCGAGAGGAAAACCGCTGTGCTCGCTTTCAGACGTGTCATCGGTCACGCATCGTATGATAAGCTGGCGGATGTGCTGTCTTCGGTATTTGCAGAATATGAGATCCAGGGTAAGGTAACCTCCGTGGTAACCGACAATGGATCAAACTTCGTTAAAGCGTTCAGGTAAATTCCAAAACTAAATAATGATAGTGGAAACATTTCGCCACTTCTAGTGCTTGTTGCATTATTACTGTTTCTTTTTTTTCTGCCTTTCAGGGTGTTTGGCGAAAGTGAGACAAACCATACGGACGATGAAGATGAAATCCGACCAGCGGAATTGACAGGCATTTTGAATGCACCGGACGGATCTGAATGTGTGCTTCCTCCACACATTAGATGCGCAGCTCACACTCTGAACTTGGTCGCAACCTCGGATTCTGCTGCTGCTGAACATGACGCACAATATTCGCGAATCTCGAAATCAGTTTTTAAGAAGTGTTCTGCACTGTGGAGCAAGCAGGGTCAGTCCAACATCTCAGCCGACTTAATCAAGAGTCACTGTGGAGTCTACCTGCGACGACCAGTGCCAACAAGGTGGAATTCACTTCATGACGCCATGGAGCACCTGCTTAAGCTGCACAACGAAGGGAAGGACATCGAGCGATTGTTCTGCATCTTGAAACTGCAGGTCCTACACCGGCCTGCGGAATACAAATTTATGGAAGAATACTGCAATGTAAGTGCCCATCTTCTATTGGTGACTGAATGCTGGAAATTGGTGAGGCATAAAATCTGGGAGCTATATACCCGTCAAAGATTCCAAAAAATAACTAGCCACGCTATTCAAGGCACGGGCGGTGGCTTCAGCGCCAGCTGTGCGTGCAGTCCCGGTTGGACACGCGCGCGCCTCGGAGCAACAAAAGGCCTTCATATTTTTATACAAAATGACTTATATTGCCCTCAGAAAATTGTCTTCTAAGCAATGCTCTTGTATTCACAAGTTAAGCAGACTTTACGAAAATTGGTGTGAACTACGTTTTCGTAAGCTGGCTTTCTCAAATTGTTTGCAGTAACGCGTACTCGTCAAGAAAAATGCCATGCCAACGAGGACCGATAATGCTGTCGCGTTCCACTGTAAAAGGCGACGCTGAAGCGTTCACACTTCTTTTTTTTTTGTCTCGAGCATGTGTAGCAGCTTGCTAACAAAGCTGTTAGGCTGCTGTTTTTGTTTAAGCACCCATGAGTGGTTGGTTCTCTAATATATGCGTTCCATCTCTTCGACGTAGCAGTTTAGATTGCCGCACGCGCTTGCCCCCCATCTCGCTATTTCCTTCATTATGAATTAACAAAGTGCAAAACTTGTTATCATTCACAGGTTATGAAGCCAATTTCCTGTGCGCTGGACGTACTTCAGCGACAGGAACACATGTTCATCGGTTACCTGCTTCCAACCCTGGCCGTACTGGAAAAGCGAATAAAATACGAGGCTATGAAAGGACTCGCATATTGTGGCCCTCTAGCCAGCGCTGTTCTCGACGGGATTGAAAAGAGGTAAGCGATGTCAGCATTACAGTTTAAGTAGGTTCTTTTTCTAATTAATTATCCGGGATTGCAGGTTTGGACACCTCAGAGGGGAAACGTGAGCTGGTTGTCGCCAGCTGTTTGATACCAAAGTTCAAGCTGTCATGGATGCCAGACAGTTATATGCGAGACCAGGCGAGCATGAACATCAGGACAGAGCTAGCTACGGTGACCCAACCAGCCAGGGCAGATGCTACCACCTCGTCCGCGCCTGAAGATTTCTTCTCGTTCGGGCTCCAAACCCTTCCAGCTGAAACACAGGATGAGCTATCGAGGTACTTGCTGGTGCCAGGTGACTACCCCCTGTCGCAAATGAGGAACTTTGAGGGTCTGAAGAAGCTTTTCCTCAAATACAACACCGCAGTACCTTCGAGCGCTTCGGTGGAACGGCTATTCAATATTGCCAACGAAGTGCTTACGAAAAAGCGGGTCCGTCTGTCGGACAGCAATATTGAAATGCAGCTCCTGTTGAGTTCGAACAAGGAATTTTGCTAAGTTCAAATATGTATTATCAATGTTTTCCCCCCTATTATAGTGCAGCATTCATTAAATGTCTATGTATTGTTCATTTCAATGCAGTTTCGAGGGCAATAAATTTAGTTATATTGATGCTTGTGAGTAACTTTTTATTTGCACGTCTGAAGCGCCATCTCCTAATTGCACGTTTGAAGATTGAAGGGGAACCTTTCATGCTCGATGCACTAGTTATAGACGAGCACCAAAGCTGCAGTTAGACAAGTCGGAAGTATGTGCAGTGCTACTTTAAAAATATTCGTCTTGTTGCGTCTTTTCATCTCCAGATAATATGCTGTCCTGTCAGCGATATTCGAGTTCGCATAGCATATGCAGTCCTATATGAGTATTAAATTGCTAACTTTGTTTCGCCTCAGGATTGTTTGATGATAATTGATAGAAAAATATCAATGTAACGATAATGTAACGACACGTTCCAATTTTCGAACTGGAACTGGAACGCGTTCCTTTCGGGTTAAGGGAACTTGTAACGGGAACTCGTTCCAAAATTGGCAAGGAACGAGGAACGAGCTTTCGTTCCTGTTTTAGAGGAACGTGTACAACACTGATCTCAACCAGCTAGTACTCCAAGATTTCGACCATGGTGACGCCAATGAAAACCATGTATGCAATATCAACTCGCCAAAGAAAAAGTTATTGTGCCATAGCTTCACCGCTGCCGTTTTGGTTGTCACTTGGCAATCCTTCGTGGTCGTCTCGCGCCCTCCGTTCCCACGCACGGACGGCGAGGGGGGCCGTGTTCTCGAAAGTGGTGCATAACGGGCGACGTGAAGGGGGGAGGAGCAGGTGCGTCGCCGTCACGCGCGCGCCAACGTCGGCCGCGCCGGTGTAGGAGTCGGTCGGCGGCGCCTTCCACTCGGGGAAGCCCGTCCCGCCGCCCACATGGACGCCGTACGCCGACAACTGGGCCTGGAGGACAGCGTCGTCGGGGGAGGCGACATGGGCTCCGAGAGGGTGAGTTCTTCATTCGGCATATACCTGGTACATTGGTCGAATGAAAAAAGGGAGTTCTGAGAGCTCGTTTTTTCGTTTGACACAGCCTTAATGAAAAACAGCAAATAATGTAGCCAATAGGGGACGCTAGTTGTACTGTTTCGAGTGTATCATAGTAACTGTGATCTCGATGTGAAGAAAGTAAAACTAGTGTACGGAATGACAACTTGCCGTCGGCAGGGAACGAACCTGCAACTTTCGGATTACGCGCCCGATGCTCTACCAATTGAGCTACGGCGGCGGTCACCCTCCCGTCTACTTTATGGACACGATTACGATATGTCGCCTTTGTGGAAGTCCACGTTATGGAGTTTAAAGTGGACAAGAAGAAGATCGCCGCCGTAGCTGGTTGAGCATCGATCGGGCGCGTTGTCTGCAGAAGGTTGCAGGCTCGATACCTGCCGGCGGCAACTTGTCTTTTCGTACACTCTAATTTCTTTACATTCATATCACAATTAATACAAGAAACTTAAAACAGTACAATTAACGTCCCCTGTATACCTTTCATGGCTTCATTATCTGCTGGTTTTCTTTATGGTATATATGGCTGCATCAGCTGGTGTTTGTCGGCTCCATGGGGGACCACATAGTACGCGATGAGTAAACGTTATTCATAAAACGTAGTGCTCTTACGCGCTTGCCCGCACTGCAGTGGAAAAAACGCAGCATGCCATTGTCATAATGTAGTGTTTTTTATGTTTTAATATGTTTGACACGACAGGCCACCACAGGGCCGAAACACGAAGCAGCGTCCGCTCCTCTTCGACGCGCTCTCGCCGCCTCGCCGCGTTGAAAATCCACCTCGCCGCTTTGGCCGCTCCGCCTTCGGTGTCAATGATCATGGGCCAGTTTTTAATTTCATTATTAGAAAATTAGATTAAGAATTGTGGCTGGAGAGTTTATATTTTTTCGTAGAATGTACTACACAGTGCAACTCCTCCCCTATGTAACTTGCTCCACTTGGTGCAACAGCCGACAATAAAAATTGGGGTACCCTTAATCTTCGCCTTTAAGAGTTGAACGCGATAGCAACATCCTGTTCCAAGTGCCTGCTTCAACCGCTTAGTGCATACTTGCTACGCACCAACTAAGTGGCGTTAAGGGAATACGCGCTGTGTGCACTGTGCCGTTTGTACCGGGTGGCCGGCTTTAAACTACGAAATCGTCATGATAGTCGCATATTCTGACGCCCGATGGCAATGTACGCTTGTACCACGCAATATTCCTGGGATATTACATGCTATATTGCGACGCTTATATAAAGGACACTTGCGTTTGCGAAGCATGAAAGTTATTTTCACTGCATTGCCAAGCAGAGAAAGGTATTTTCACTGTATTTCCAAGCAGAGGCATGGCTGTGTGGTAGAACACCTGCTTCCCACGCAGACGGCACGGGTTCGATCCTCACTTGGACCCGGAAATTTTTATTTTATTTGCATCTTTCTCGATTTTTCGGTCACAGACAAGATGATGATTTTTCGCTCACAACCAACGACGCAGGAATTTCTGCGAAATGAGCTCTTTAACGCTATCGCGTTAAAAGAGAGAGAGAGAGGAAACGTTTTGGAAAGAAAAAGAAAGTAAAAGACAGGCGCATGACTTCCAGCTAAGCTTTACTATCATAAGCAATATCCCTTGCTCTCCTGCACGCGTAATCAAGACCGAGACTGCCGATGCATGCTATCAAACTTTGAGAACACATCTCAGATCTCGGCATATAGCGAAACCATAAATCGAGACGACCGCGCGCAACTTCCTGCATGCACACATGGGAATGTTTGAATGAATTTAGGCTTCAGCAATACCCGTGGCTTAAGTTGTCATCCTGTATGGTGTTATAATTTGCTTTTAGTATGTTTCATCCCGACCATACGGGTTTCTGTGGGTCGAAAAGTCTTGGCGAGTTACCATGGCCACGACCCTTCGAACTACCGGCAAGCTAAATTCAGTGACCTCGCTGTGCCGCCAATAAAGTTGTTTCTCTCTCTCGGTCATGTTCTCTCCATTTCGTAATTTGCTTTACACGCAGTGATATTAATGTGGCCGCTCACAGCCGCTCAGCGCCTCGCGCGCGTGCGCAGAACGCTCATGCCGCCATGCAGAGGAGGGCAGATACACTGCTTAGTAGCGCGTGAAATGTGAGGAGCGCGGGCCGTAAGCGACGATTTGTGCTGCGAAGGTTCCATCAATCAATCTGTCCATTTGCGAACTTTTGTGAATGTCCTCTCACTGGATGTGTTTAAGCCGACCTATACGAGGTTCAACGTTCCTGAATCTCAACTCAAGGAACAGATCAAGAGCGGGGCGGTAGGGGCGATCGCCCCCCCCCCCCCCCCCCCCAGTAAAATGCGCCTATATCTGAAGTGTAATTTATTTTATTTTTTTTTCCGATTTATTACATTTAGAAAACCTATCAAACAAATTAGTGCACTCATTTGTTTGACAGTAGGCTGTATTGGTCTTTTTGTGATAATAGTAACTGCTAAAAACAAAAGGGGTCAGGACCCCGCCCCCCCTCTTTTTTCTGCCCTTACTTCAATCGCCCCCCCCCCCCCCCCCCCCAAAAAAAAAAAAAAAAAAAAAAAAAAAAAAAAAAAAAAAAAAAAAAAATCCCAGTGGTTGGATCCGCCCGTCAGGCCATAGTAGACATTCGGCTGTTGCAGGGTCGCAGTGGCTTCCCGCTGGACATGAACATGTACGCGACGCGCAAGACCCTGGCTCAGGGCATGCTCGACCTGGCGCTGCTGTCGTCCAACGCCTGTCAGCTGCGGCGCGTGCTGTCGGCGCCGCCGGGACAGCGGTACCACGGCACGTGCGTCGCCTTCCTCGCGCTCTCCATCTCGTTCCAGGTATGTACGCTGTCGATTATTTATCACGCGTTTGCTTTGCGATTGACCGACATCTGCGAGAATCAACTCCCATTTCCGACGCAGCTGCTCGCGGGCCTTCTGCTGGTGCTGCTTGGTAGATGGAACATCAACTGTCCTTGGGAGCAGCGCAAGGCCGACCTGTTGAACAACGTGGTAGTGCTGCTCACCTTCCTCATCAGCGTCGTTAACGTGCTGCTCTCTGCGTTCGCGCCGGACTCGCTGTTGGGTGACCACGGCGTGCACCACCAGCAGCACACCACCGGGGACTGGGCAGCGCAGCGCCACTGACCGGTTCCATAGACGATCTTTCCATTTGGCGGCTATGCCGTGCTGGCTTTAAACGAACCTTGTAACTGTTCTTCCTATACAGAAACTATCCACTTTTCCCTATAGCGAGTGCACGCCTCATCGGCACTTCGAAAAGCAGTGTGCATCGAAAGAAGTGTGTTTTCAGACTACGTGTGCGGCTAAGACGACGCGGAAACCGGGACTCGGTACACAGAACCGTCCTTTTGAAAAAAGAAAAAAAAAGAACCGCTAATTTATGGCACTGCTATAAAAATTAAATTCCACTCACTAATTTTCACTTTGGCCGTATACAAAGAAGCCAGCTAATGAACCACGTAGGCCGTGGCTTGCATGAAGTTTTAAGTGCTGAGCTCCTTAGGGGCCCGGGCTGTCGTCTCATGTCGTCGCTTGGCGTCACGCGCAGGCAAAACCATGTATAGCATAGCCATATGTATAGGTGAAAAATTCGTGCAACAAGGGGTGTCGCTAGAGCCGACGTTTTGACAAGCGTACTGGCTGGTGGGACTGGTGGTGGGGTCCCTCCCTTCTCCCCCCGCCCCTCACAAGTGAGGGTGGGGAGGAAAGACGTGACGAGGAGGGGGGAGGGTAAGACGTAGCACGGGGCGGGAAAGGAAAGTGATGGTGGGAGGAGTTATGTGAAGGTGTGGAAGGTGGAGGGGAATGGAGGGAAAGAATAGCGTAGCATAGTGTATAGAAATGACGTGGGGAAGGAAAATAAGGGTGAGGAGGAGGGTGCCACCGCATCACAAATGAAGGTTTCCTTCCAGGCGGAGGGCCAATTTGCATGAAGCCCACTCAGCGGGGGCCAGATGGCATAACGGAGGGGGGAGGGGGCAGAAAGAAAAAAAAATCGGCGTATTGACAGTAGTGTACGAAATTGCAATCGAAATCATGTTTATTTTCTGCACGCATGTCACAAGGTTGAAATTTATAAACGTAGGTTACAAGTGCGAAACCAACTTGAGGTCAAAAATACTATGTCGGCCTTCAGGTAGGAAATGACAAGGGCAGAGGAGATGTTCTGACGTCGTGCCGGGGGGCCGCATAATACTGCCTCGCGGGCCGCATGCAGTCCGCGGGGTTGCCGACCCCTGCTCTAAACTATGCGAAATTACTATTATTCCTGCTCCAAAACCTGTCAATACTCTGGTACAGCTTTAGAAGACAGGAGAGGCCCCGCCCAGATGACCGAAGCGCAGCAGCCAATTGCCTCCGCGACTAAAGATAAAGTCCCGCTCAAAAAAAAAAAAAAAAAAAAAAAAAAAAAAAAAAAAAAAGCAACGTCCTGCCAACGATCGGTCGTTCGCGCTGAGCTGGCAGCAACTATTTCTAGGCACTATAGACTATTTTCCGTAAGACATGTGGGCGCCTTGGGCTGTTAAGCCGATGTTTTCTTTTTTTTTTTTGTATATCGTGACATGAATTAACAAGGCCATGAAACATCGCATGCAGCAACCCGACCGTTTTCATGCGTATGCGTCTACCGCAACACTGTTCGTTTAGTTGTTGAAGATACAAAACACAAAGGTTAACAGCCCAATATGGCGGCACTAAAACCCGTCAACGATGGCAGCATCTTCTCCGTCGGCGGGGTCACCGGCTGTCCGGCTGATGACGTCACCCGAACTGCGCGGCTATTGGTGGAGGCTCGTGTGCATCCGCCTTTGAGGGGAAAATTCCGCTACCTTCTAAAGTTGTAACCGACTATAAAGCAAAAATATTTCTGCTCCACACGTGCCCCTAAACAGCCTTTTTTCCTGCTCCAAAAATTGCTCCAAATCCCAAATTGGTCGGACCACCACTGGTACATGTATCGAGCGAACTATATAGAATGGTGAACGCAGTTGACTTCAAGAAACATCGTGCTTGTTTTTTGTGTGTATATGTGCTTTGTTAAGCAGTGTATTGTATTAAAAAAGTGAAAAGTAAATTATACGGTGATACCTCAATATAATTACCGTTGCATCATTCAACCGTATATATATATATATATATATATATATATATATATATATATATATATATATATATATATATATATATATATATATATATATATATATATATATTCAGTCTGAAAGTTTTTCTCCCTTAACAGTTAAAGGGGCCCCTGCAACACTTTCTGAGCATGGTCGATCGGTAGCCGAGGCTCCCGAGAACACGCGAGCCAGACATTATAGCGCAGCACGCGGCCTGGAATTTACAAATAATTCTCAAAGTCGGCTAGAAATCGTTCCCTCTTCTCTCGAAAAATTATGCCGTGAACTCAAATGACAGCGCCATAAACCCAAAGTTCACGGCCATTGGC
>JALIZH010029301.1:0-47645 GCA_030522465.1 Rhipicephalus appendiculatus | reverse complement strand
CAATATACTCAAAGTTTGGAACACATAGTAGTAGGTTTAATCTGTGAAAAGCAAGATAAATTACAGCATGAAGAAGTACAGCAATGTCGCATAACTGGCAGAAAGCATAGTCCAATAATAAATAGTCCCGCAATATATATATATATATATATATATATATATATATATATATATATATATATATATATATATATATATATATATATTAAAGGCAGCATCACCTTAGTTGGCGCCAAGCCTGAAGGAAGAGCAGATCTGGGCGGCCTTTTTTAAATGCAAATGCATTTCATAGTCGGGCTATGTCAGGCATCCGGCGTTGGCGTTGTGCGGCGTTGGCGTTGTGCGGCGTTGTCCGCGGAGGAGGATGAGGAGGATAGGTTGAGGAGGTGTGCGCGCCGGCAGGTGTTAGATGTGAAGCATCTTATGGCGAAGCTTAATCCGGTGGTGGTGGTGTTGCGGCGTGACCACCCTTACTGCGCATGCGCAAACCCTTTAAAAAAAATAAAAGTAAAAAAACCTCCTCTCTCCCTCCTCTAGGCATCCCTCCCCGCGGCAACCACACCCTCACTGCGCATGCGCCTCCCCCTCCCTCTCTCCCCTGCTACGCTCCCCCCCTCTCTTCTCTAGGCATCCCTGCCCCGCGCCGTCCACACTCCCACTGCGCATGCGCGTCCCACCTCTCTTCTCCTCTCCTACGCTCCCCCCCTCTCTTCTCTAGGCATTTCTGCCCACAGCGTCCACACTCCCACTGCGCATGCGCGCCCCCTCTATCTCTCCTCTCCTGCGCTCCTCCCTCTCCTTCTCTCGCCTCGCGACGCCGACACAGGCAGCGTCTGCTAGCGAGTTTCTTGGTTGAAAAAACCGACTGCTCGCGCTGCACAACCGTTCACTGGCCACCCCTTATATATGGCAATGAATCTTGACCTCCAAGGTGGTGCCGGTGGGACATTTCTCCCTGTGCGTTGTTGAACAATGAAAATTCGCAGCGTGCGCGTTAACTAAAAGCGGACTGCGGCGGAGCTCGGCAGGAGCTATATATGAAAAAAAATTTAAAAAAAGTATATAAAAAATATAAAAAATGAAAAAAACAAGAAAAAGCAAAAAGAAGGCGCTGAGCCGTGCTCCCGACCGGGCTGCAGAAATTAGGCGCCTTTCCCTTCATCGAACCACAACCACGATATATAAATGGAGTGAAGCGCGCGAAATGCATTCGCATTTCCTCACGATTCCCCTTCGGGGAGGTGGGGGGCATTTTTTCTTTTTTTGTTTTTCATTCTGCATTTTTAACGCAAAAGTGTTTTTTTGCCGGGGCCCACCAGCACTTCAGTGATGTATATCCGTCACGAGCATGCCATCGGAAAAAATTTACACGATCAGATCTTGCAGAAAAGAAGTTCCATCAACGGGTCCGCAGCAACAGTTGCCTGCACGCTATCGACTGCGCCGCGGCCACAGCATCTAACGGCTTTACATACGCGCCTTTGATGTCTCACACTTTCATCTCACAGTGCTATTGGTCAGTGGGGCAGGTTCACCCTCTTGGAGCGCTAAAGTAATTCGTCATTAGTGTGGCCTCTGCGACTAGCACCTGCAACGCGTGTTGCTACGCGTCCGTCACATTCGGTGCGTTTTCAACTGAAGTGCAATTTTGTCAACGCCTTAACGCACCGCGAGATGGCGACGTTAGACCAATCGTCGGCCTCACTCATAGCGTCCATCCAAATAAAAAAAATTACACCATCTTCCCAAAGGGAACCCTGATGGGATGCGAAGCAGCAGCGTTGCGCGCCGGTGGCGTCACGGGTTGAACAGCGCTAGCGCGGGTGCTGCGGTGAGCGCTGGAAGATTCGTTTGAAGCGATGACTGGCGTAGGTCTTGTCGTTGCGCGTCAGGGGGCAGCTGCGGGCGCTGCGGCGAGCGTGCGGCAGGCGAGGGAGAGAGTGACGTCAGCGCGCACTGCGAGGGGAGCGTGACGTCAACGCGCAGCCGCGGCGTGACCTACTTGGCACCGCTCTAACACCTGCGGCGAGGGGAGCGCGTTGCGGCGCATTCGTATGGACACACGGAGGGATAGCGTTACACAGGCTAGTCAAAGAACTGTTTCGCCTCTAATATAGCCCTGCGATGCGCGCCTGCCACACGTGGCTGTAATACCGCGTTCCTCGCTTACGCCCACCCCGAGAAAAAATCGCGGCCGGGTTACACGGGCGACACGACGCGCTAGCGCATTCCTCTAGAGCGACCATGGTGTTCAATCGCACTTTAGCATGTCGCGGGATGGTGACCTTAGCCCAAGTTCTACGTCCTATCAGCGAAGCTCTTCTGTCTATCACACTTCTTTCTTTGATTGGGCTCTCACCGTGTACTAAAGCTACCCCAAGGGTTCGTTCAATCATTCATCATGGAAATTAGTCGTCGGGACGGAGATGTACCACCAAGCGTCAACGTGTTTGCATTCACGTTAGACGGTGCTATAGCTGCCTAACCCCAACATACATTGTGCAAACTTTCCTATACCAATCTACAGTAAATCTTCAATTAACTCTGAGGGCATGTTTTACTTTCTTGTTTTACCGATTCCTATGAGGCAAGGATCAACCATGTTTTTTTTCTCTTGTTTCTTTTTTCTTCTGTTTTTTTTATCTGTTTATTTCTAACTTTCACTCTCACTGTTTCCATTCCTCGCTCGTATTTTTCTTTCTCTTTTTTTTCCCTTTTTTCTTTGCCTGTGATTCTCGCTTTTTCTTTATTTCTATCTCTTTTTGTCTATACATTTATGTGTTTTTATTTGATTGTCTCTCTTTCTGTCTTTCTATCTACTGTATGCCTTACTCTATAGCGTCCTCTTTTCCCTCCTATTCACCCTCAGATCTCTTCTCATCACCCTCACTTCGTTTTCCCACACCCTCGTTGTACTATATTGTAAGAGCTATGACATGATCTGCGAGCTTCCCTAGAAAACCGAGGGTTGCGATGCTGGCATTGGGTCCGTTGAAACGCGGGTTTGATCCCACCTCGTCAATGAATGTTTTTCACCAAGAATCTCTCTTTTTTAAATGCGAAGCATTTCTTAGCGAACTTCGGCGACTTTGAGAGTATCTATCTATCTATCTATCTATCTATCTATCTATCTATCTATCTATCTATCTATCTATCTATCTATCTATCTATCTATCTGCCTACGACTTTGTGCTCCCCTGGCCGTATCGTTAATGGGATTTATATCAAAATTGATATGGAATAACATGGCTGTATGACAAACAGGACTGACTGGTCATATCATGAAAATTATGAATAACTTGTCCTGAAAACTATGATTTACTCGCCATGGTCATAGTGCTCCTGAGGCGGTTTTCTCAACTTGATATATAAAAAAATTCTTACGATAAGACATTTCTGCATGACCAACATAAATGACAGTTGGTAATATGAAATTTATGACCTGCATGTCATGTACAACATGATTTACATGCCCGGTCATGGCGCGCTGACGGCTGTTTCGCTAGCTTGATATACACCAAATCTGGTGTTGCATGACGTGACTGATGACGAACATAAATTCCAAGTGGTATTTGCATGCCACGCTCATGGTACTCCCGTGGCCGTTTCGCTGGATTGATATACACCAAATTTGGTATTCAGTGACGTGATTGTATGACGAGGATAAATGACAAGTTGTAATATGCAAATCATGACACGTCATGTGCAACATGACTTGCATGCCACGCTCATGACTCTATGTGGCCGTTTCGCCAGCTTGATATACACCAAATTTTAAGGTGAAAGCCTTTTATGTCTCATGCTCACGTCCGTCCGTCCGTCCGTTCGTCCAGCCGTGCCCTGGCACAGGGCCAGGTGGGCGCCGGGGCCCGCAAACGGACGCCAATCGCATTAGACGCTACAGCGCTCGCGCTTTGCTTGCGTAGCGTCGCTGTGCCCAGCGTCTCTAATCATGCAAGGAGCGAGACACGCGCATCACGTTCCATTCTGACCGACCCCCTATGAGTGGGCACAGGCGTTCGAGGACCACACTTGGGAATTTACAAAGTGTCCGTCAATTTAAACAATTGAACGCGGATGGCGTCTGCACGATGCGCAGAGCGCGAGAATACGAACGCATGCGAAACGGAGGCAGATTGGTCTCGCGTCTCGCTGCGATGCGAGGTAAAAAATTAAGCGAACCTAACTGGCAGGTGGTAACATGAAAATCTTGGCATGCATGTCATCTACAATGCCATTTACATGCCACGCTCATGGTGCGCATGCGTCCAGTTTGCTAGCTTGATATACACCAAAATTTGTATTGCGCGACGTGACTGTATGGCGAACACGAATGACAGGTCCTAACATGTAAATGATGACATGCATATTATGTGCAGCATGATTTGCTCCTTCCTGGCTGCTTCGCATCACATTGCTTCCCACAGTGCGTGGGATCTGCCGGCTTTTTCTTTCTTTGTATCTCTTCTTTTTCCTGTTCCCCTCTCTCCTTCTTTCTCTCTTTTTGTGCTGGTTTCCTCACTCATTAGGGTTATTTCAGGCCACGGTGGGCAAATTAGCGCACGTGTTCAGGGAGCCAAGCAGAAGATGACTAAGAGTAAGAAGGGGATCAAGAGACTGTGTCTGTTTATGATGATTCGAATTTGTCCTCACCCGTCATTGCTCGCCTAAACAACTCCTCTCTTAAAAGCTGACAAAAACAAGCAAATCAGATAACATAGCGTAGCTGAAAACTGCCATGTGCAAATCTTGTTTCTAAGAGTTTCGAATATACACCGGGTAAAGTGCTTCCAACATTCGCAAACGCTAAAAACAGTGGAAGTCAAGCAATCTGTGATTTATCGTGAAGAAATGCCTACTAGAATTGGTCGACAATATCATCATCATCATCATCATCATCATCATCAGCCTGTCTACGCCCACTGCAGGGCAAAGGCCTCTCCCATGTTTCGCCAATCAACCTGGTCCTGTGCTTTCTGCTGCCACGTTATACCTGCAAACTTGTTAATCTCTCCTACCCACCTAATTTTCTGTCTCCCCCTCAGGCGTTTGCCATCTCTTGGAATCCAGTCAGCTACCCTTAATGACCAGCGGTTATCCTGCCGACGTGCTACGTGCCCGGCCCATATCCATTTTTCTTCATTTCAACTATGATATCCTTAACCCCCCCGTTTGTTCCTGACCCACTCTGCTCTCTGCCTGTCTCTTAAGGTTACACCTATCATTTTCCTTTCCATCGCTCGCTGCGTCATCCTCAGTTTAATTTGAACCCTTTTTTTTTAAGTCTCCAGGTTTCTGCTCCGTAGGTAAGTACCGGTAAGATGCAACTGTTATATACCTTGCTCTTGAGGGATAGTGGTAGACTACCATTCATGATTTGATAATTCTTGCCGAATGTGCTCCATCCCATCCGTATTCTTTTAGATGTAAAGCATTTTATGGCGAAGCTTAATCCGTTGGTGGTGGTGGTGTGCCGGCGTGACCACCCTTACTGCGCATGCGCAAACCCTCAAAAAATGAAAATAAAAAACCTCCTCTCCCCCCTCTCTCTCCCCTAGGCATCCCTCCCCGCGGCAACCACACCCCTCACTGCGCATGCGCCTCCCCTCCTCTCTCCCCTCCTACGTTCCCCCCTCTCTCCTCTAGGCATCCCTGCCCGCGGCGTCCATACTCCCACTGCGCATGCGCGCCCCCCTCTCTCTCCTCTCCTGCACTCCCCCCCTCTCTCGCCTCGCGACGCCGACGCAGGCAGCGTCTGCTAGCGAGTTTCTTGGTTGAAAAAACCGACTGCTCGCGCTGCACAACCGTTCACTGGCCACCCCGTATATATGGCAATGGATCTTGACCTCCAAGGTGGTGCCGGTGGGAGATTTTTCCTGTGCGTTGTTGAACAATAAAAATTCGCAGCGGGCGCGTTAACTAAAAGCGGACTGCGGGTCTCTGTGTCCAGTCGGAGTCTTCTGTCTCTCATTGCCCATTAGCAGCGATTGGCATGTTCCAGTAGGAAACACCGCTCCATCACTGCGTGCTTTGCGCCTCCCCAGTTTTCTGTCCTGCGCAACGCTGCGATGAGCACCAGCGTCAACGCCACCGCCAATGTAAGCGTTAGCGCCCGCTGCTTCACATCTACACATTGTTCCCTTTAGCGGGAGATGGTGTAATTTTTAGTTATTTCACTCTCCTGGTTCGGCTCCGCGGTTACTACCTGTCCGATGAAGACGTACTCCTTTACAACTTCCAGTGTCTCACCACCTATCGCAAAGCGCTGTTCTCTGCCAAGATTGTCCCACATTACTTTAGTTTTATGCATATTAATTTTCAGACCTACTCTTCTACTTTCCGTATCCAGTTCAGTAATCATAAGCTGTAATTCGTCTCCTGCGTTACTCATCAATGCAATGTCATCAGTGAATCGCAGGTTACTGAGATACTCTCCATTAACTCTTATCCCTAACTCTTCCCAATCTAGGGGCCCTGAAAACCTCCTGTAAACACGCGGTGAATAGCATTGGAGAGATCGTGTCTCCCTGCCGTACGCCCTTCTTTATTGGGATTCTGTCGCTTTCTTTATGGAGAACTATAGTGGCTGTGGATCAGCTGTAGATTTCTTCCTCTGTGTTTATATAGGCTTCGTCGATGCCCTGATTCCGTAGTGCCTGCATGACTGCTGATGTCTCCACCGAATCAAATGCCTTCTCGTAATCTATGAAGGCTATGTATAGGGGTTGGTTGTGTTCCGCGCATTTCTCTATCACCTGATTCATAGTATGAATATGGTCTGTTGTTGAGAAGCCTGTACGAAATCCTGCCTGGTGCTTTGGTTGACTGAACTCTAAGGTCGTATTAATTCTGTTAGCAAATACTTTTGTAAATAGCTTGTAGACAACGGACAGTAAGCTGATGAACCTGTGATTTTTTCAGGTCCTTGACGTCCCCTTTCTAATGGATCAAGATGATGTTGGCATTCTTCCAAGAATCTGGTATCCTCCCTGTCGAGAGACACTTCGTATACAGGGTGGCCAGTTTTTCTAACATAATCTCTCCACCGTCTTTCAACAGGTCTGATGTTACCTGATCCTCAACAGCGGCTTTGCCTCTTTGCATTCCCTTTAGGGCTTTCTTTACTTCTGTCAATACTGGTGGGATGTCAGATTCCTCTGGGCTATTATTGCTTCTTACGTCATCATCCTGGCTGTCTCGGCTGCTGTACAGATCTCTGTAGAACCCTTCCGCTACCTCAACTATTCTATCCACATTGGCTGTCACCTTGCCTTCCTTGTCCCTTAATGCATACATCTGATTTTTTCCTATGCACAGTTTTGTCTTCATACCTTTGAGGCTTCTTCCGTTCTTTAGACAATGCTCAATTCTCTCCATATTATACTTGCTTATGTCGGCTACTTTACGCCTATTGATTAACTTGGAAAGCTCCGCCAGCTTTATTTTGTCTGTTGCATTTGAGGCTTTCATGGTTTGACGTTTCTTAATGAGGTTTTTCGTCTCTTGGGATAGCTTACCAGTGTGCTGTCTAACGACTGTACCCCCGACTTCCCTGCACACTCCTTAATGATACTAGTCAGATTATCATTCATTGCGTCAACGCTAAGGTCGGTTTCCTCGGTTAAAGCCACGTGCCTATTCTGAAGTGAAACTCTGAATTCCTGTACTTTCCCTCTCAGAGCTAGTTCATTAATCAGCTTCTTGCGTATCAGTTTTTGCCGTTCCTTCCTCAAGTCTAGGTGAATTCTAGATCTTACCATTCTGTGGTCACTGCATCGGATCTTGTTAACTACTTCCACATCCTGTACAATGCCCGGGTGGGCACACATTATGAAGTCTATTTCATTTTTCGTTTCGCCATTAGGACTCCTCCACGTCCACTTACGTGTAGCCCGTTTTGTGTAGAAGGTATTCAAGATTCGTAAATAATTGCGTTCTGCGAATTCTACTAGTAACTCCCCCTCTGGCGTTTCTAGAGACGATGCCATATTCCCCAACTGCATGGTCTCCAGCCTGCTTCTTGGCTATCTTTGCATTAAAGTCGCCCATCAGTACAGTATACTCTGTCTTTATCTTACTCATTGCTGATTCTACGTCTTCGTAGAATCGTTCAACCAGTTGATCATCATGGCTTGATGTAGGCGCGTAGGCCTGTACCACCTTCATCTTGTAACTCTTATTAAACTTAATTACGGTACATGCCACCCTCTCATTAATGCTATAGTATTCCTCTATATTACCTGCTATATTTTTATGAATAAGGAACCCCACCCCTAGTTCTCTTCTGTCAGCTAAGCCACGATAGCATCGGACGTGTCCGTTCTTCAGCACTGTATAAGCCTCATGTGTCCTCCTAACCACACTGAGCACTATTACATCCCATTTAACAACCTTAATTCCTCGAATAGTACAGCTAGACTCGCCTCGCTAGATAAAGTTCGAGGCGAGTCTAGCTGTACTATTCGAGGAATTAGAGGGTGTTATTGGTCGACCATATAGTCGCCCCTTGAAATCAACTGGGAACATATGGAATGTAATATCCGCATATCACTTTAGACTCTGCCAATGCATCAAATCTCCGAACAACTTTAGCGTGTAAGGTCGCCACTCCAATGCCCGAATGAGTGCCTAAGCTGTGCTTTCAATTCAGACATGGTTCAAAAGCGACTTCCCTTATGCACTATGGTTCATGGAACATACGGTCATGAGCAAATTGTACCAAGGAATACTATAATCAGGGGAAAGTGTTCGATGCCTCATCAGACCGAGAAAATTACTGCCGGCGGTATTGGTGTCAGCCGAAACGATACCTAAACTCACCATGACGTGAGCTTCTTCATATGAAGACGCAATAACGTCACATGTCACCAAAATCTGCGACGTCATCGTGATAGCCAAGAACACGACGACATAACATGACATCATCGCTGGGTGGACCAACACCTGGGGAACTGTGAAACCAGGTCGGGCGCCCCCCATTCGCCACATGCCGCGAAGCACTACGCAAGCTACTGACGGTTTCCCAACCTCGTGTGTCATTTTACGTTCCTCGTCAATCGCACACACTTGTCTTGGTTTTCCACTACCGACCGCTCGCGGTAGTCCTCCCCAACTTAGGACCTCACCAGCCATGCGGAGGAATGTCATCACCAGTCTGAGTTACAGCGGATGAGCATAACTGCTAAAAGTAAACCAGCCTCCACCAGGTATTCAATTCAATCTTTCAATGTTAACCGTCGGGCTACTGTATGTTCTTGATCGCAAACCATGGTTCGGTTTGAAAATTCGTCCGGTGCACGATTAACCGTACCGCGTTCTGAAACGAAATTCATCGCCAGTTGCCGCCCGTACAGCCATCCAGATCGCGCTCCATTTTTTTTCATTCGGACGATTTGCCAAGACACTGGCTTGATAAAATATTTTGGGAAAAAGGCCTGCGAACTTCACGAATATTCACAAGTTTTATTGCATCATCATGCACGATACATGGTGTTCATTGAGTCCTTGGTGCATTAAAACATATATTGCAGCATCATGCACAATACATGGTGCCCATTTGGTGTACGTGGAGTTTGAAAACACCGTATTACTGTGATGTCCTACCTATGGCCCACGTGTAACCCAGTATTATTTCGCATCTGGGTTACTTGCTTTTCTTGCGTTGAACATCGTATGAGCAGGCCCAACTGCAAAGATCACTGCAGGAAGAGGGGAGCAAATTATGTGTTTCAATCAGAAATTGAGTTTACTCGCGTGTGTTGTGGGCGGAATAATTATGTTTCACTCGCTCACTCAATCAGAGAATATGTAAATATCTAAATGTCACAAAGTTAAACAAGATGAGGCAGCGTCATGCGCCGTTCCTTCGCGGACGCTGCTTGTGCAGTAGCTTAAATCCATGAGAAACAGCTTTCATTACCACTGCTCTGCTTTTTTCATATACAGTGTAGTGGTAATGGAGGGGCAGTTTTTTCTTTAATTACCACTTGCTTTCTAGACGCGCAAACAGTTTCAACAAGGAATTTATTCAAAAAATCAGAGCTGACTGCTGGGCAAGTTCTAGATTCATAAGTGCGGTACAATACAAGAAAAAAAAAGCTATCACGAAACAAGTGGAGAGAAGCATAGACTAGAGTGTGCTTGTCTCCGCTTCTTTGATAATCCCTGTTTTCTCCTACACATTGTGCCAAGATCAGTAATGATGTATGTACCTCCACAAGTTAGGACGCACCTGAAGGACTGGGTTACTTCATAAGCGCCTCTGTCTCTGCGTTTCGTCCCTTGTTGCTGCACATTAAGGCTACCTTGATAAGGAGACCCAGGTTCAATAAAAATACGCGTGCAAGAAACCGCTAACGCATTTTAGGAGCGCGGAATTCGGCTGAAAGTATAGAAAACGCAATAGTGAACCCATCGAGCCTTCATCAAAGAGCATTTTGAGATATAAACTTTCAGCCCTTTCTGAAGGTGTGAAATAAGATAGTGTTTTTTTCGGAAGTTTTTGATCAATGAGGCAATACTGGAAAGGTGTAGAGTTTTGTATCCAACGCTGGAACTGTGACACCGATTGAAGAAAAAAATAATTAAAGCCAGTTCCACGCTCACTAAGTCTAAATAAACAGTGAAGCTGGCAAGCAAGCCCCACCACCTGGCAAACGCAGATTGAGTACTTCCTGTTCTTTCATACTCCTTTCTTTCTTAAACCCTTTGTATATCTTTTGTTTCATCTATCTTTGTTCATCTCTTTCCACGTAGACCTACTCTTCCTTTCTCTCCTCCTCTCTTTCCCAGCCTTTGCGATGCTATGCTGTACATAATTATGCTATGGTTTACCCTCTCAACTCCTCCTTTCGCTCCTCCTCATTTTGACATCAGTACTTCTCACCCTCTCATACATTTACCATCTTCTAGCTAAACTATGCTAAACAAGGGTATACCATTCTTTACCCTCTCCCGTCATCGTTTGCTTCCTTCTCACCCTACCTTCCCTTTCCCACCCGCACTGGGCTCAAATACTGTACTATGCGTTGCAATGCGATGCGGCGAGCTGCATAGCCCATACCCGCTTTTTGAGGGGCGTACCCGCCGACTCTTCACGTCCCCAAGGGTGGACAAGATTAGAACATTGGTATGTGGATTAAAGAAATTGGGAGAAACATCGAAAAGTAAACTGAATAGAACTCACAACCAACTGAACTTGCAGGTTTCACAAAAGGATATCAACGAAAAAAATCTACGCATCTCAACGAAGTGAATCATGATGAGTGGGAGAAGCACTGGGTATCGTTCTTACTGTAAATCACCCGTGACATTGCCCACTCGCGCATCTAAATGAGTGACAACACGTGTGTACAGTATATACAATGTGTTTTTACCGTTGAGCCGCCGCTTCCCACGCTGTCAACTATGGGGTAGTAGCTTCTTGCCTGCATTGCCGTTTTGCCGCTGCTTCCCAAGCTCTCGCCCCCGGGGTAGCTTGCTGTCTGCGTAGACGTTGAGCCGCCCGATACCGTGATCTCGCCTCCGGAGTAGCAGCTTTTTGTCGGCGTTGCCGCTTTGCCTTTGGCGGGCGAGAGCGTTTCACAATCGTTTTCATTCAAGGCAGAAAGAGAACCTGTGGTCTAGAACGCGCTTATTCTTCATCGTCATCAGCGTCATCGTCATGACGTATAATGGCTACCTTGCATGTACTGTGCCGTGATGGCAGAAAGATGATGTGTGGTCTGGAACGCGCTTATTTTTCATCGTCATCAGCGTCATCGTCATGGCGTATTGTGGGTACCTTGGATGTGCTATGCAGTGATGGCAGCGTCATCAAATCGGATATCTTGCATGTGCTAACGCGCTTATTGTTCATCGTCATCGTCATGACATATAGTGGGTACCTTACATTGTAAAAACTTTTCGGCGCGAACAGGACGCAGCACACGAAGAGGACTCAATACGAGCGCTGTCTATCAACTGAAGTTCATTAAAACGAAAATTTACACAGCCGCCCAAAAACCAACATAGGCATGCGCAGAAAGTCACGTGACATCAAAGAATTCGTTGAGCTTACTTATTTCACAATCTAGTAGACAAACAGATGGTTCAGATATACAGTCATCCCCCGTGTCATTAATAAAATACGCTTCTGCAAGTTCCCGTGCTCTTCTGCCTTTATGTTTCAACAAAATGACAGTGTTGTCGAAAAATGGTTTACACCCACATGCCCTACAATGTGTCGAAAGGTGTGACGTCGGCGTTCCCTTTAGGGCATTATTATGCCGGCGGAGTCTTTCATTGATGCATTTACCAGACTGGCCAATATACACCTTTCCGCAAGAGAGGGGAATCCTATACACCACACCAACGGAGCAGGGATCACCAGGATTGTGATGCTTCACCATGCAACCAGCCCCTACACTTGCTCTTGCCCTCCTCTCAATCGCGGCACAAGATTTACCTTACATGTGCTGTGCCCGACAACGCAAAAGGGACAAGCCCAGACCCTAAGGCGCTTCGCCCCTAAAAGCGTGGATGAAAGAGGTGAAAATACTCAGGCTCATCCACTTTCATCACTGGCCCCATAGCTTACGCTATCTCATACACAAACATAACTTCAGCCGAGATAGGCACGGTTGGCATCGTCATCATGAAGGTGGTCAAATCCTCCATACTCAGACCAGTGTGCACATCATCGTCGAAGATACTCAACCTAAGAGCCGGTACAATATGTTAGGCTAACTGGCGGGAAAACAGGTACATCCATCCTTAAGAAACTGGGCTACGAGAACCCAGAATCTCTAAAGGGGATAACCTCAAACCCCAAACAAATTGACAACAGGCTAAGAACACTCCCCATAACAAGAAACATGAATACAAAATGAAATGAGAAACGCAGGAGAAACAGGGTCTCAAGACACAAAAACGCCTTCCTCTAGAAGAAACGTGTGGTAGTCTCCACCAATGCGCAGAGCATCAATAAAGGTACTACGCTGCAGTAGTAGTGAGCGACAAAGGCGAGCCAATCTCGAGCTGTAGCGTGACACTCCATTGAGCAGAGGAGGCAGAGGTGGCGGAGTTTGGCCAGAGAACAACACGCTCATCAACCAGAATCATCATCCCCGATTTCATAACTGTATTCGAAGCCTATGACACCGGCAAGGTGGCCCAAGAAGCCGGCAAGCAGGCAAAAATAACGTTCCCAACCATCTGATTAGAATAACGGGTGCATCCGCCCGTAGTATACTCACATGGAACGAGATTGCCAATAAGGCCGCCTAAGGCAGAATGCACCCTGCCCACCGGCACCCCCCTCATGCAGACTACTTCCAAACAGCAAGGTTTAACCACATAGAGAAATTTGAGAACTGCACACAATGGCAAGGAGAAATGTTCTCCTCCCATAAATCTCTCAAAAAGAAGGAAGTAAACCGGTAAAACCCTTCTCAAATTTTATTCGCAGGTAAATAAAGAAAGGGCTGCCTGTTACCTTCCCTAACTCGTATATCCTAAAGAAATGACATCCTGAGGTGCAATCAGCTAATGCAAAAAAAAATGCGACGCCAAAGTGACCCTCGATTCCATGCTGTGGTCTTGCCCGACGCTGAACAGTCTACTTGGCAACAAAGAGCCATGGAAATGCTTCTTGTGCAGCACAAAAGAAGCCCAAAAACAAGACATCTGTTAAATCCAGGCAGCCGGCTGAAGCCAACTGATTCCGGCCCTCGTGTAGGGGCAGTATGTGGTGAAAAGGGGAGCTGCGTCTCAGCGCGATCACGCATACGCAGCGACGGGGGAAAATCCAAGTGCTTTCTCTCTCGTGTCTACGACGCCGGGCCTACTCCTAGCCTAAACAAATCCGCTATTACAAATTTCTGATGCAGCCTCTTCTCCACCCTGAATGAAGAACATGGTACGACAAAAGAACATGAGCCTATATATTTCTTCATTTTCAACCGCTATTAGCAAACTTTTTTATACCACTTCCGCCATATGTAGTGCTCTTCTCATGCTCTGCCGCCTAGTCTCTTCAAGCTAGTGTTCGTAGTCAATCATTGATGTGTACAACATACAAGAGTCAGTGTATATAAGGTGTCTTCTGCGTGTATTCTGAGTACCCAGCTTCGCATGCCGGTCTGTTCATCGCCTGTACCATGTTGACCTTTGAACATTTCAGTGTTGCTGCTACAATAGAAAGGTTCCCCTGTACTAGTATTCCCTTTCGAAGCACAAAAGAACGACCCGCAACGGTGGTTTAGTGCTTATGGTGCTCAGCTGCTGACGAGCAGTTCACGGGATCAAATTCCGGCCGCGGCAGCCGCATTTTCGATGGAGGGGAAATGGTACAGACCCGTGTGCTGTGCGCTGTCAGTGCATGTTCAAGAATGAAATTTCCAGAGCACTCCACTTCAGGGTCCCTCATAATCTTATGGTGGTTTTGGGACGTTAAACCCCAACAATTAGCATTATTATTATAACGAAAGAACGCTCTATAACCGATGGTATTCTGTTTCATATAGGTTTTCGCGCGAGTTGTCAAACGAAGAACAATGCAACGTAGCGCAATGTGTTATGCATATTTCATTGCTGGCTGTACATGCTATGTCTCCTCATGGCAAGTAAACACTCGTTTCATAGCAAATTCTTTCTTTAGGCTTCATGTGTTGATTGCATACTCTCCTATAATTTAACAAATTGCATAATTACCAAGAAAATTATTTTCGCTGCAATTTCTCTTATAACATATCGCTTAGGTAAGTTATTGTGTTTACAGTCATCATTATTTTAAGAAAACTGGTGTTTCAACATTTAGTTTCCTTCCGTACTGGGGCGCTGCAAAGAAACCCAACACTGCTACAGTCACCCAAATGTTTAGCGAGTGTGCGCGAGAGGCATTTCTTTTCTGTGTGTCTTCGTGATATTACCGAATTAGGTTCCAAAAAGGTTGATGACAAGTGTTCCGGCTGTGTTCCTGTACTCAGGAGTAGCGAGGTCTCGTGCGTCAGGTTCGCTCGATCCTGCAAGAAGTATCTTGAGATCCTTTTCTGCTGCTGAGACCAATACGTGATCAGCATAGCCGGCTTCCTTCAGGCGTCATATCTTTTGCGTGAAACTATGGCCCATGAGGTGTGTGCAAGACATCTTTATGGCATTACTGAGGCACACAGCAGTAATGCCTCACTTCGTCAGTTTTGAGTGGTTAGATGGAAAGGGAAGTAGTCCCTTCTTGGCACGAGGTGCGTTTCGAACAGGTTAGCATAAGGTCCAGAAATCTCATGCGCCCGTCAACCGGCCCATTCAACCGTGACTTCCAAGAGGTTCTGGTTATCGCGACACACATTCAGCACTTCGGCACTCTCTTTCAGTAAACACTCAGATGGGCAGTCAATAAAAATGATAGAATCATGCATGTATCGTAAAACGATTCGTACATTCGTTCCCTCGACATGATTATCCAAGCCTCTGTAAAGTTCAGCTAAAAATAGATTCCTCACCACAGCGGCGATACAAGAACCAATACAAACACAATTTTTCGCAGTAACACACATTGGTTCCATTATATAAAGTTCGAGGTTAAGAGAAATTTCAACAAACACAGGAAGTCGTCACCTGAGATGCCCGCTTCAGAAGTAAACTCGAGCACATCATACTCATCTAAGCTATTTTCAACACATTTTAGCAACAGACGATGCGGGACGGAATAGTACAAGTCAGTGACGTTGACAGAGAAGGCCTTCAACCCTTGGTCTTCGTGAGCTTGCAAAAACCTAATATGCTTTTAACCAAGAACGGGACTCCTACGGCAAGGATATTTAGCTTGTTTAGCAAGGATAATGACAATTCCTTTTGTCATGTGCCTCTTTCAGAAACAATTACTCTGAAAGGAAGACGGTCTGTGCATCTTAGCGCTGAAAAAACTTTAAACTGTAATTCTCACTTTCTTCGATAGCTTTGAGTGTTTTACTAATGTCCAGCTTCTTGCATAACTGGATAGCTCTGGCTTTCACTTTGGTAAAGGATGCATCGCTCAAGGATTCATCGTAGAAGCTGAGCACATCGACGCACTTTGTGATATCTGCGTAAGCGAGCCATGCGTATCATTGTCGCCAAAAGAGTTCAGGTTCCTGCGAAAATTTTGACATCCTGCTACTATCCGGTTATCACCTGTTACGTTGCTTTGCATGGGTGACTCCCTCGCGCATGTCTGGCGTTATTACCACGTGACTTTTGCTCACTGTTGAGGTAGTGGTATATAGGGCGCTGTGGGTCACGAAAAATAAACATTGTTGATGCTAGTAGCGCTGCATGTGTTGTCTTCCTTCTTGTGTTCTTGTGTCGAGTTCGCGCTGCAACGAATTCATACCGACAAGCCCACTTTGCGAATCTTGTTGTCTAGCACTGCACTTGAAGTAGTCCGGAGCATTGTCGCATTCTTCTGGAAAGTCAGCAATTAGCGTGCGCTATCGCCTACTTGCTTCCACCGCTGTCTCATGTCTGACCTTGCTGAAGGCTCTTGATCACTTTCTGTCAAGAAAATTTACTAATTCCCAGATTTTAACGTTCTCGATATTAACTAGTGTCAATTACCTTGGCCAAGGAGTGGTTTCATCTACCTTGATAACGTGCCTTTACTCGCGGAACTAATAATTTCCATCTTTTTCTGACAACGGAGCCAAATAGCAACAAATTCCGTCTCGCAACCTATCATTTTGTGTGGCCTTCTGCGCTTCTCAGTTAATGGTCCACTAAGATATCTGACAGCTCAATATAAAGCAGTGAGGGGTTATAAAACAGCAAATCATGATCTAATGAACAATGCACGTGAAATATTCTTCAAATATGCATTTGTTCTCTCATTCACCGGCATGTTTCTCGAACATTCCTGCAATGCTTTTAGGAATGACACGGCATAGTGATATCATGGACGCATATGTTCCGTTCAGAACAATATCTAATGAGAAATCTTATCCATGAAAAAAATTAAGTGCTTAGATCCCTTCGAGACAAGACAAAAATATTAGATATCGCGCGAAGCGTCATAATGTCATTCATCATTGTCTAAATACAAAGTCTATATAAGATCTTAACGTCTTGCAATAGTCAGTTCCGCGAAAACAAAATTTTTCTCCCACTGACCTGTCACAATTTTGCACACTAACCATAAACTTTTGGCGCTCTACTTCTCTTGAGCGCGTGTGCGATACTGTTAAATTGCATAACGTTCATAATATACCTGTCCCTGTAACGTAGTGTGAGCACGGTTGGCTGCGAATCATAAAAATAAAAGCCGGGGGACTCAAGCATGCATATGTGTGTCGGCAAATGCGTTTTTTGCTGGCGCCCTTTGTAATCACGCCAGTCTTCAATGTGAGTGTGGGTTCACGATATGTGGAGAGCAATGATACTGAAATCATAAAAGCCACAAAGAGCAGAACATAAGGCTTTTGTCATCTGTCGCATGTGGCATCGAAGATTCCAGCGTTATAATCGGTTGCAGAACGCACGTCTTTGAAACGCCATAGATATGATAACTTCCGTCAAATAAAGTAATGACGGCACTCGGGTTGTTTCGTTTAATCAGGACATTTCTAAAATCGAGAAAGGGATTTTTAGGTGCTTCGAAACATAATACTGCAACATAGCGCCACCCAAAAACTACCACAGCATTATTTGCCGCTGACCCACGAGAGCAAAAGCGAAAATTCTGCCAGTGTAGCCCGTCCACGCATCCTGCTTCGTCCAGCGTACACGAAGCCTCCCAAATCGGACGTAATCGTTCAACCAGACCTATGTGAAGCTAACAGACTTGCGATATGCAGAAGGTGGAACGATTGCCGTTATAATGCGAGCAGGTTGAACAGTAAACGACGAGGTGATAAGTGGCTTCTGTTACACTGCGTTCAACCTCGTAGTGTTGCTGTGGGAGCATCTATGGCGAAAATAACCTGTCGCCAACCCTAGTGCCATTTGTTGCGTAAGAGCGCTAGGGACTGTTGGGGCCGTTCCGTGCATGGGCGCGGCATGCAACCTTGTCAAAATAAAATGGGTGTTTAGACTCTGACGGCTATATGTTTTAACGCGATAGTGTGACAGCGCGCGCTTGAGGAAACGCAAGTTTGTACGCAAATTGGAAAAGGAACGACTGCTGTTTACTCATTTATTTCATGCAAGGCTTCAACAAAGGGCGTTTGGCGCCAAGTTAGTTTGGTTAATTCGGTTTGATAAAAACATTGGACCCTATGGATACCTTTCGGGGAGCCCAAATTCCTTCTTTAGATCCGGAACTTCGTGAAATCGGGTTTCGTCAAATCCAGTTTCATCTATATATGGTCTTGCCTTCAAATAGTCTAAAGTGCATAAAGGTTGCCGTACTGCCTTTTAGCTGAATCAAGATAGCTTATGGAACATTTTTTTCTTCATCAACAGTGCAAGCGCGTAGACCCTTTCAAATACAAAGCATACGTTTCTTCCTTCTAGTTACTGTACACTCAAGGATTGCCACATTTTAGGGGCGAAGCACCTTAGGGTCTCGGCGTGTCGGCGTGCATTGTCGTCTGCTGTCGTGACGGTCCATTTGCTTGAGCGCAAGAGAGGGAGCCACCGCCTCAGCCCTCCCCGTGTGGCGAGAGAGAGGGATCGGCGCGCGTTGACTATGGAAACGCTCTTTCTGCAATAAACGCTGCAGTACCAGCTCGCAAGGAACGAGAACGTGCGTGTTAACTAAAAAATCTGTCTCTCATTGCCCTTTAGCACCGATTGGCATGTTCAAGTAGAAAACGCCGGTCTATCAGTGCGTGCTATGCCCTTCCCCAGGTTTCATGTTAGTGGAGCAGTTTTAGGGGCGAAGCTCCTTAGCCTGTCGGTCGTGCGTCCCTTGTATGTAGTAGCCACCTGCTGATGACGATGACGATCGCGATGCCATACAACACATGGGGATGACGCTGCCATAAGGGCAGCGTCATCACACCATAGTGGTTACACTTCGAGGACGATGACGATCGCGATGCCACCACATGGAATGTACCCCCTATGCGTCATAACGATGGCGCTGATGACGATGACGATCGCGATGCCATACAACACAAGGCATCGCGATACCACATGGAATGTACCCACTATGCGTCATAACGATGACGCTCATGACGATGACGATCGCGATGCCATACAACACATGGCATCGCGATATGGTCTCACATGCATATCGTTTGACCACATGCAACCAACCACCATCACGTCTTCGATGATGTACCTCCGGAGCTTCGCCCACGCGTCATCATTCACTCCGCGGATATGCTGTGATTTTTTTAACACGAAAGTGTTTTATGCCGGGGTCCCCCCAAGATTTGCATGACGTATTTCCGTCACAGAAATGACGTCGAAAAAATACACGTCATCAGAAGACAAAGAAAAAAATTCCATCAACGGCATTCGAACCTACGACCTCTTGGTCCACCACAAGCAATGCCGGGCACGCTATCCACTGCACCACGGCCACATACCCTGCACGATTTAAAAACACACCTTTTATATTTGCCACTGTCCTCTCGGAGTGATCTTGCTAAAGTGAAGTAATGCATTATGAGCGTGAAATGCACGATTAGTTCCTTCAAAGCGTTGTTTCTACGCGTCCATCCCATTCGGCAAGTTTCGAATAGGAAAAGCTCAATTTCGTCGACGCATTAACACACTGCCAGGTGGCGACCCTACCCCTAGCGTCTTCCTCTCTCATAGCATCCGTCCATACCGAAAATAGCCCTGCGACGCGCGATTGTTTTGCGTGGCCGTAACTCTGCGTTCCTAGCTCGCCCCGCGAAACATCGCAGCCTGCCCAGGGGGAAGGCACGACGCGCGTTGCGTTTCCCTCTGATCGGGCAGGGTTGTTCAATAACTCGAATATGCCGCGAGTAGGCGACCTTAGCCCAAGTTCGGCGTCCAATCAACGACGCTCTTCTGGCTGTCACACCGCTTACTCTGATTCCGCTTCACCGTACAGCAACCGCAAGCACCCATGACAACAAGGGTTTGTTTAATCATTGATCATGGACGCTATTCGTCGGGATACAGATGTACCACCAAGCGTCAGTGTGGATGCATCCACGTTAAACCGCGCTATGACTGTCAAACACCAATAGACATGGCGTAAACTCTCGTATATTAATGTACAGTAAACATTCAACTACTTCTGCAAGGACACGTTTCACTTTCGTGTTGTACCGATTCCTATGACGGAGGGATGAACCATGATTTTTTTTATTCTTCCTAACCATACACAGCATCTCTGTAAAAAAAAGTCGTATTTCAACATGTTTGCATCTGCGTCCCGATTCAGCTTTCATTTTTAGGGCACTATGCTGCAAACTTAATATTGATTTTCAATAAGAATGTCAGTCAAACTCCATACACTTTCAGGCGGTTTATTACAGCATCGTGCAATCTGCGAGGTACACAATCCTGGAATACGGCTTCACTGCAACGATTCGCACGTGCCGTAGGAGACTCCTCCAAACGTCATGCCCAATGGTGAGCTAGGGCAGCCGGACCTCACCCGACCATCTGCTCCTACTAATAGGGGGTAGCCCTGGCGGCTGACTCCATTTCAGCGGACGGAACAGCAAAGGTTCCTGAAAAAAAGCAGCAAAATAACGCACTGAATCCGTGACAGAAGTGATCTTACGTATACGCGTGCTGTGCGCATTTGTCTGACGTGACGGGGTTACATTGACAAAAATGGATGCCGACCCTGAGGCATGCATTTGGTGCCCTGGTGTATTCCTATGGTTAACGTTGCGTTTAGTCGCACTGCCAAATCGGACCTCAGAGGCCGCGTAGAATGAAGCGCGTGGTTGAAAATATAGGCTGCCAGGTGTCGCAACGGTGCCAGCTGCTCACTAGAAAACCGTCTGTAGTTTCAATAAACACGTCCAGTTCTTGTTCCCTTATTTTAACTAACATTTAATTACTGTTTATTACACGTAACGTTGTTCTCCGACATCACTTATATACGATTAAGTTCTTAAATCGAAGGAGAAGTATTGATATAAAGCAAGATTCAGTTTTTGCAGGCCTCTTGAATATTAAATAAACCGGAAGTGAGTGATCGCCGGGAAGTACTTGGAAGAGAAGTGAGAGTGTCACTCTTCGCTAGTGCCACAAAAATGAAGTTTTCTTAGGCTATGCATATTCACTTTGTGTAGCTCTGAGAAAAAAAAAGCTCATAAGGCTCTTGCACTAACCTATTATGCTGCTTTACCATTGGTTCAACGCAAAAGCAGTGTGCTATTGCAAAATTCGTGGTGCACATTCACGTGATGGTTGATGTGATGCGTCGTCAAGTTCTATTACTGGCTGCCTCATTGAAAATAGGCGTTCACTGTTCCCCAGATATGCCTTTCGCTTAGCTACTTGCGTCTAAATAGCAGTTTTCCCTTCACGGACCAAGTATCGCTGAATTCAAGATACTGCAACCTCAAAATAAATGTCACGTAAGTCGATCTCCACTATTGCTAGACCACTCTTGGATACTGGTAAATGACTCGTTTCCACTTTCCTAAAAAACGCGAGGCCAACTGTAAATAAGTTCGTGAATTATTTGAATGGTTGCAACAAAGACTGCGGGCAGACGAAGGACGTTAATGATGTCCTGAGGGACTAGCCGGGAAGGACCCGCTGAGGGCCTCGGCTCGCCGCTGGCTGCTCCCATGTTGGAATCGGGAGGCCATGCCTATCCGCTCTTTCGCGGGCACTCTGGACGGTCGTTAACTGAATGCCTTAGTGCTGTACTTGAGATGGCCTCTGAACAGCCCTTTTCGCTGGTGTGTGACTTATCCCGTAATGCAGGACACTGCCAGGGCATATGTGCAAGATTGCTGAACGCGTTCCCGCAATACAGGCACTGTGGATCGATATCTCTGTCATTCCGGCTTAGGAAATATCTCGAGGGAATATGACCTCATCTGAAGCGTCCTAAGCGTCATCGCTTGCGCTCTACATAGTTTTAATAGTTTTAAGTGTGGAGGCGGGAAGCGCCTGCGTTACTCTCTATAGTGGGAGACGATCGCGCGAAAAGTTAATAAGGGGTCTTTGTGCCTGACCTCCTCCGAATCCAATGAAACCTCACCGCCTTCGTGGCGCGTGAGTTCTCGCGCACGGCCGTGAGCAACCTTATTGGTGTTCGGATGGCCCGGCAGCACGTCGTCACACATGTGAGCGGGGAACAACGCGAAGTAACGCACGTGGCAGAATAAGTGGTTGAGTTGCTTTTCAGAAGCCCCTGCCGCCTCTCTAGGAACATTCCCGAGGCACAGGCCCTGACGGCTGCTCGGGAATCTGTGTCAATATACGGCCGTCTGGAATCATGCATCGCCAGCGCAACCAGCAACTGCTCTGCCCCGTCGGCTATTGCAGCGGTTACCGAGGCCGCATATAGGAGCTCGCCCTTTTCGCTGACTACCGTGACCGCGAATTTACCGGAACGCCCGTATCGAGCTGTGTCCGCAAAGGCTTCCATGCCTAACCTTTTCTTGAAAATCGCCCTGGCACGAGCGGCTCGCCTGCCCGCATTATGCTGTGGGTGCACGTTTCTGGGGAAGGGACCAACGACGTATGTACCTCTTGATTTCTCGTCCATCTGAACCGCCTCACTTTGACAGTAACGTCGCCTCAAGCCCGCCACCTCCAAGAGGCGCCTACCCGCGCTGGACCCCGAGAGCCCCGTGATCTGCGCCGAAGGTTGCGCCTCTACTAGTTCGAGGGTGGTACTGTGAACACCGAGCTTCATTTCCCTGTCCGTGCTCGCCGTGACTGAATACCCAGTACCTTCTTGACACTTTTCCGCATCAGCGTATCAAGCTTGTTCATTTCGGTCTTAGTCCACTACAAGGCCGATACCACAAAGTTAATGTGGCATATGAGAAAAGCGTGGTGCGCCCTAAGTAGGTTGTCCTCGACTAGCCCCCAGTTTTATTGGGTACACAGGCGCAAGAATGCCAACCTCTGTTATGGGCAGAAAAAAACCATTGCGCATCTGGCCTCTAAAACCGAGAATATTCTCAGATTTTTTGTGAGAACGAAGGTTGCATTCGCAATTTTTATTTTGCCGTGCTTTGAATGTTTGGCACACTAAACGCATTTTGACTTACCGCACACAAGAGCAGCCATGGCAGCGAGAGCTAAGATGATCCTTTTGCCGTCCATGTTCTTTAGCTGTCGTCACGCTCGTGAAGAGGTCTAAAGCAAACGCAGCAATTCGTTAGATGCGCAGGAGTAATGTTTAAGCAAATGCTCAATCTCAACGACAGTGTGCGCTGTGGAAAACTAACACTCCCATTCACGAGAAAAAACACGTTCTACAAGTCATTCAGCTTGAGCTTCTTGCAAATAATATTATGTGAATCGTACTAACCTCGGTTGAAGATCAGAAGGCAGCACAGCGGTCCTACACGATGATACAATGAGCACTGGCTCAGGCTTTTATAATGCCGCAGTGTCGCAGTACGTACATGCCGAGACAGTGCAATACAGGTCATTAAACCATAGAATGAAAACACACTTTTGATGCACATATCCGGCGGATACACTTCTCGCTAATTCCCCATTTACCTGTGCATAATGAGTACACGCAAATAACCAGCCGGAAATATCACAGCATATTCGACGTGCACATTCTAGAACGCCTGTAAACTCAGGGACAACAGGAAGTACAACGTTCATCTATCCACCGTATCCGCTTTGCAAAATATGACTTGTGTTTGATGATTATGTGAAATCGACCCAGTTAAGTCCGCCGCTTTCCTCGGAAGCCATGTGTTCCAAAGAAAGCGGCGAACCTTAAGTTCAATAGCCGCACCAAGCCCATTCTCTCAGGCGTACGGGTGCGTGCGCAGTCAACGACTTTTGACTCGTCCCTACGAGATAAGGCGCTTCGTCCCCATACCAGTGCTACTAAAACGGTGGGAATATCCATCCGGTGGGAGTGCTCATACGCTGTTTTCATCCCTTAGCGAATAAGCTCTCCATTTAGCGTAGGAATCGTATGAAAGAATGGTAAATTCCCCCTTCTTTCATTCATTAATAGTAAGGTTCTCGTTCTGGCCTACTTGATGCCTTCAGGTAGTGTGCAAGGATTTAGTGGTAAGCTGCCAGCTCGTGAAAAGGTTACGTGCTACATAGTGCCAGCAGGCCAAAAAAAAAAAAACAATGTTCCACACCTGCCGTTATGGCTACATGCGGTGCTGACTAACGCTCACAGGTTTAAATGGACTAATATGCTCGATAAATTGCTCGGAGGATGACCGCCCCTGTAGCTCTACTCTTAGAGCATCCGGGCGGGTTATTGCCAAGGGTGTAGGTTCGGTCCCTGTCGGCAAGTTGTCTTTTCATTTACTTTAATTTGTTAACATTTATATCGTCATTACTACAAATAAAGTCCTCTTATGGTATCCCTGAGTTGACTGTGTTTTAATTATCATAATTTTCTCTAAGATCTGTTGTTCGCTACGCCTGTAACAGCTCGGAATGGATGAACGTCGTAGTCGATTTTGTTCACCGGTGTTATAAACGGCTCTTGCACATTGCGACCACATGTGAGCAATTTACTTGCATCCGCTTCGAATCACAGAGCCCAATATAGGTGTATGTCGGCCACGAATATTGCTGGCTGAATATCCTTCAATTGCGTTTCCATATAACGAGCAATTTCCCAGTAATCATTCCAGATAGCGCACGTATCTTGAAACAGCCAATAATTACTGTGCTATGTTTTCGTTCTCACTGCGATAGCTCCGGCCTTCGTTATGAAAGCGTTGATATTATTCTTTTAACGCTTGTTTTAACTTTGCGATTTCATCTTGCCGCACTTTCAGTCACTGTGATATTCTTTTTCCAGCTCCTGGAGCCAATTTATTGATTTTTTTCTTTACTCACTCGTTCTTGTTGGTGGAATTCTGGATGTGTACCAACGCTTTCATTTTAACCTGAACTTGGTTGCTATTTACCTCTAAATCCATGTCACGCAGTAAACCGGTTTACACCCTTCAGGGGATGTTTTACCGGAACTATACCCAACACTATGGCACCTTAGGAAAAATGCTTTTTCGCGAATCAAAACACCCATATCGCGGGGAAGTGCCCAATCTTCTAAACACCCTCATCACTAAAAATAGGTAAAGAAACAAAAGTTTGAAGCTTGAAGTTTATTGTTCACGAAGGGCCGATACACAAAATGAAGGAGACGTTTTACAGACTAGGGTCCGATTGTCGGAAGACTGAAAGGGGATGCACGATGAAGAAAGCATGGAAAAACCAATTCAAAGACAAATGGCAAGACAGCATAGTATCAATTGAACACTGTTATGCAACAAAAAAACAAAAAAACAAAAATGAAACAATTAAGCTATAAAAATAGTAATAAATACAACATCCAAAACAATACCATCTCTACATCAAAGTTCAGTTAGCACAAAATTGAATGACTTATAATGAAAGAAGATGTGATTTTAAAGTTTTTTGAAAGTGTACAGGTTAGATAGAGACTTAGTTTCGATGGAAGAGAGTTCCATAATGAAATGGCTGTAAATGACAATGCTTTTATGCCGTAGTTAGTGCCCACTCGAGGTAAGTAATAAGCTTTCTTCCGATGCGAAACGCGTGTGGTTATTGTTTTTTGGTAAGTCACAGCTGAGAAGATCGAAAGATAGCAGACGGTATATTATTTTAAAAAACAAACAAGTACAACGGAATTGAAATAACATACTAATACGTAGAATATTACATTTTCCAAGTAATGAAATAGCGTTAGAACGGAGGCAAATGAAAGTGATAACACGGATTGCTTGGTTCTGTATGTGTCGTACTGATGAAATGTGCGAATGATATGTGTTCGCCCAGGTAGTTATGCTATAGTTAAAATGACTATGGATAAATGAGAAGTAGAGCGATAATAATGCATTAGTGAAGAAATATGGCCTAGCTTTAATTCGTTCTCGAATACCAAAAGTAGTCTTTATCTTGATGTCAGTAATATTTAATCCAAAATTAAGAGTTACATCTCAACGTACTCCGAGGGAAAAAACAGAATCACAAGCATTAATAGCATTAGAACCCAACGTTAGAGCAGCAGCATTTAATAAAGGTTTTCTAGGAGATCTAAAAATCATAAACTCTGTTGTAGAGGAGTTTATAGTTAGGTCATTGTTGTAACACCATATGACTACATCGTTGAGTACAGTGTTTAATTTTGATATTAGACATGGAACCATTTTGGCATTGCATGAAATTGTGGTGTCGTCAGCATACAACACGCAATGTCCAGAACATATAACATAGTCCGATCACATATGGTAGATTTAAATGTGAAACTGCGATACTGTAGATTTAAATATACAACAAGTACGGATACGACGACCTGTTTTCTCCCTTTAACCTCCTCTACTGACTCGCATAGCATTCAGACATTCTGCTCCACTAACCGGACCCGGTAGGCAGGAAGAATCTGGTCAGGTACTTGCGATTGACAGCGGCAGAACAGAAACGCGAGAAGTAATTGAGACTAAGTCAGCAATCTGATTCCTTCGTTTCAGGGACGCCATCAGGTTTTTGTCAGTGCTTGAAAGCCCAACATGACTCACTTCAGAAATTCTTCCGGCATATCTATGACTCTACCATCTTATGGGGCAAAACTAATGATCAGGAACTGTGACTTGTATCCTCTACCAGATTGCGCTTTGGTTCTTTCTTCATTATGACGCTTTACACCGTCACTGAGTTGAAAAATCTTTGTTGATGAAAAATATTGCGAACCTCATTGATTTTTATAAATTTATTACGGCATCATATACGGCACATCTTGTCTACTGAAGAAGCGCTGCATCACTGTGGTGTCTCGCACGTAGGCTCATGCATACCCTTCTATTATTTAGGAGCTGGGTAACTCGCTTTCCTTGTACTGGGCGCCATTGCAGCACTTCTAAATGCATAGCTCCCTTGCGCGAGACAGTAGGAAATGGGTTGAATCAGGAAACTGTTAGTAGCGCTGAATGGCAAAACCTCACGCAAGAGAAAGATAGTGTTCTGCATAACTTTTTCACGGCGAGTGCGCGCATGCTATCTGAGCTTTATAACATGCAGTATTCTTGATCGCTGTTGTACTTGGTGCAGCGTAGGGAAGATCTCGGTGCACATTTGTTCTTCATTTTCGACAGCTTTCGAAGACAGATCAGAACTTCGAACAACGTCCTCATGCACATAGAGAACCTGGGAGACACATACACAGCTCATCTAGAGAGACAAGTACTTGCCAACGCATTGCGGTGACTGGATGATCAGCCACTTTCTGTGCAGGTGCTATTACAGCACGTCCACATCTCTCGACAGCCCACCAGGCAGTGAAAGCCCTCTTGTGCTTTTTGAGGACGACGGACTTGGGTGTGAACGCCTCTAACTTGCGGTGCAGTTCCACGCGCTGCAGTGAATTCACTGCCTCTCTCTCTCTTTTCCTTCTCTTCCCTCCTCTTTCTCATCTTTCTATTCCCCTTCCCTAATCCCCCCAGTGTTAGGGTAGCCAACCGGAAGTCCTTCTGGTTAACCTCCCTGCCTTTTCCCTTTCTGTTTGCTTCCTTCCCCAGACCCAGTCTCTACAAATTATTCTGTGTTCCTGGACCTCATGGCTAACATTGTAGTCTAATCATTACTGAATAAAAATACGTGATCTAGCACCCAGAAACAGATTACAGGTGTCTGAAATTGTCGCTTCGCGTTCCTAGTGATTACGAATTTCGAATGGTAAGTGAAAAGGGGCCGTCGTATACACCATCGTTAAGTTGACCTCTGTAACCTTAATACGTGAGCCCATTCTGAACATGGTGTATTCTGAAAAATGCTAACCAAGTATGCCCATGTAAGCAGAAAATTAAATAAAAGCCTCGCATAATGCTGCAAGCGACTCTGCATTTGTTGCCATCGATGCTAGATTTCCTTCAATGTACAAACTCTTGGCTGGTTCTGCATTCTACAATTTTTAAGCTAGCGTTTCTACGCTTTTATATCATATTTGAGTCAATGTCTTTAAGGTGTATTCTTCGTGTATGTGAAGTGCGCAAAAACGTGTACCCGTCGGTTCGTCATCAGTTCCATTACCCTTTTCGAACATTAAAGTATTAGTGAGACAAAGCAAATGCTCTTCTCTGCTCGTTATTCCCTTTCGCAGGAGTTGACCCAAGATCAAAGGAAAAACAATGCAATGTACCGCAGTGCATTATGCGCATTTTACTGATGATCGAACTTTTAAATGGTCAAAATATGCACCTGATGCGTGTCCTCAAGGAGAGTAAGCGCTCACTGGTTCACAGACAACTGTTTGTTTTAGCCACATGCGTCTAGGATATCATTTTCAAAGGCGCTTGCTTGCACATTCTCGATATAATTCAAGAAATCATCTTGAATCAACTTGCCCATTAGCATATCGCTATTCTATTAACGACACCAATTCCCTTAAGCAAACTTGCGTTGCAATACTTAGTTCACTTTCCATGTTTCAAAATTGCAAGGAAAAAAACACAAACTGGTGCTTGAATTCGCACCATGCACTAAATTCTTGGTATTCCGCCTTGTGAAGACTCGCCACACAAAAGTCCAGCCATAATAGCCAGAGCGAAAATCATGTACTTGCAGTCCAGGTTCTTGAATGTTCTTTAGATGTTGGTAAGCAGGATCAATCCTGACTTTCCTACTCTATGCCCACACTGTGGCCACGAATATAACAATTTCGAACACATGCTCTGGCTGTGCCCTGCCCAACGCGGGCACACACTTTTCTGGCCAGTCCTCCTGGGACTCAGCGCTTAGAAGCACTGAGCTCATCGCTCAGCTGAAAGCTGTCCAAAGGGCCCGGGACGTCGCCGAAGGACTCTGTCTACCGGCCCCGATCTGGGTGGAGCCGCTGGATTGATTGGTGGTGCCTTCGGCACCACTTTCTTTCTCCTCAGGACCTCAATAAAGTTCATACTCACTCACTCACTGGCGTCGCACTTGGAAAGAGGTCTGTATAAAAGGAAGGAAACTTATTTGCCTATAGTTACACATAATAAATCACTTTGTCAGAGACAACGTAACCGACAAAGAATATGCGGTTGCTCTACCGTATGATCAGTAAGCTGTTGAAAAGCTGCTGTAGAATGGCAGTGATGTGTTTTTTATTAACGTTCATCAACTATTTCAAGCAGCGCAAGGGCCAAAGCTTCCACCCAGGCAATGCAGGAAGGTGTTTACTGACTGGTGCCTTTATAATGCTCCTTTAAGAGACACGTGTATACTTGGCAGGATGCTGGACAATTTCAAAATTATAATATAACAAGACGGAGGTGAATTATGTTGACTGTGAGCCTGTCGATTTCTTTTTCGCTGGTGCCCTCTGTAGCGGCACACATCGCGCTTGCGCACGGTATGAGTGTGCAATTTATTTATTTACTTCTTCAGTGACATTACATAAAGCAGGCAAAATCAAAAGGCACCACGCAGGAGCAGTTGACAGAGGCAACTGCTGCAGCAACGCGAGTGCGGCTTCACGGTCGGTATGGCGAAAGCGTATATATGTATATATATATATATATATAGGCTCTTCATTCTCTTTACATATTATCATCGGTGTGATCTAGCTCGAGCCCGGCTGAATAAAGCGGTTCCTCATAAGTGGTGGACGGTGCTTTTCGATCCCCAAGTCCCTCGCCCGTTCTCGCTGGGAGCTCCGCTCAGGTCGTCGCGTAACACCCCCCTGCCATGACCACACAAGAGAATCCTGGCTCGTCCGACGCCGCCGGCACACTGCAGCCTTCGCCGCCCGCTCGGCCCACCAACAACCGTCTGCGTGATCCACCTGTGTTCTCTGGGCTACGCGGGGAGGATGTAGAAGACTGGATCCAAAACTACGACCTTGTCAGCGACTTGAACAGGTGGGACAACCCTCAGAAGGTGCGGAACGTCCCCTTCTACCTGTCTGGTGTCGCTAAAACTTGGTTCTGGAACCACCAACCAGATCTTCCCGACTGGGACACTTTCGCGCAGCAGCTGCGTCAAATTTTCGGTGCCCCTACAGTTCGCGCTGAGGCAGCGAAGAAGCAGCTCGCTGAACGCATACAGCTACCGGGTGAATCATACACCTCGTACATTGAGGACGTCCTTGCGTTGTGCAAGCGTGTAAACACCACCATGTCGCCGAACGACCAGATACGCCACATTATTAAAGGCATAAACACCGTCGCCTTTAACGCCCTCGCCACGCAACATCCTGCCACCACCACTCAGGACGTCATCACCATTTGCCAGCGACTTGAGGAGCTCCAGTCTCTTCGGCTGTGCTACGATGCCGCCGACATTCGTCTGCCTACGGCCCTCGACTTGCGCTCGCTGATTCGCGACATCGTTCGTGAGGAGCTTCACGGGCGATGCTCTTCCTGCGCTCCGGAAACTACTCTCCCTTCTGGACAAACCGGCTTGCGAGACATCATTAGGCAGGAGATCGCCTCCGCATCGCGGCTGACGTGTTCCAACGGTCCTTGCGTGCGCCAGACGCCAAGGTACGCCGAAGTTGCAGCGCTCTCTGCTGCAACCACCGTCCCTGTGCCTACACCAGGAGACCATGCATCCGTGGCTCCGTTGTCACCGCCGATGCGTGCACAGCCTTACTACCCCCCTCAGCGCCCTTCTCGGCCTATATGTTACTACTGTGGCTATCGCGGTCACATCTCCCGGTTTTGTCGAAGGCGCCAACAGGACGAGCAACGCGGCTACGCTCCCGAGGAACGCCCAGGCATCCGTACGAACACGACCTACCAACGGATGCCCTACCACTCTTCCTATCGTCGTTCGCCCTCTCCTCCCTACCCTACTGGCATGCCTGTGAATTCTCATGAGTCTCGCCGCAGGTCACTTTCTCCACGTCGCCGTTCTGTGTCGCCTCTGCGACCCGCCTGCTATGCCACGAACGCCCACTCGGAAAACTCCCCGATGCAGTTTTAGGAGGGGAAACTGCATCCACTGGACAGCCAACAATTCCTCCAGAGCGACCATCGAACTTGATAGTAGTGTTTGTAGAAGGTGTACGGGCGGAGGCTCTCGTGGACACTGGCGCTGCCTTTTCGATTATTCGTGATGATTTTTGTTCCCGCCTCCGAAAAGTGACCTAGCCTTACTGCGGCCCACCCCTCCGCGCAGCGACCAACGCTATCATTTCTCCACTGGCACAGTGTACGGTTCGTGTCTGCATAGATGGCATTCGTCATCACATCGTCTTAGCGGTATTTAGTGAGTGCACCCACGAACTCATTCTGGGGTGGGATTTCTTATCTTGTGCGTCCGCTTCCATATCTTGTCATCAGCGCCTCATACATCTGAATGCCACCGACTATTCGTCGCCTGAACACGAAGGGCGAATTCGCCTTGTCACCACGTCAGATTATGTTCTTCCGCCATCCATCAAAGAGATTTCAAGCGTTAACTCCAATGACATTGTGGACGGCGACGTACTTATTCTACCTTACGGCCATACCTTATGTAGAGGCATTGTGATTGTTCCTGGCCTTATTCGCTTCTCTGACAGGTCTGCTTTCCTTACCGCCATAAATCAAACGCCCGAATCTTGACTGCTACCCTGTGGCTCAACAGTAACTTGCGCGGTCGACACTCAGCCCGTTGCGATTGTTGCCCTTCCGAGTAACGAACTACCAGAGTCAACCTGACCGCCACTCAATGCTTCTTCCACACCTTTGTCGGCAACCATCGGCCCTGAACTAACACCTGCCCAGAGTCAGGATTTGCTCGCCCTATTGAACCGACACCATACTTTGTTCGACGTGAATTCGCCCGTCCTCAGCATGACTACCGCCGCTACTCACAGCATTCAGACTGACGGCTCTCGTATTATACACCGGCGCCCATATCGCGTGTCTCTGGCAGAACGAAAGATCATCGAGGAAAACGTCTCAGACATGCTACGACGCAACATCATACGTCCTTCCTCGAGTCTCTGGTCATCGCCAGTTGTTCTAGTCCAAAAGAAAGATGGAACAGTTCGTTTCTGCGTTGATTACCGCGCGCTAAACAAAATAACGCGGCAAAGATGTTTATCCTCTGCCACGGATCGACGACGCACTCGATTCGTTACATGGCGCCGAGTATTTTTCTAGCCTCGACCTCAGATCAGGCTACTGGCAAATACCAATGGCGGAGTCCGACAAAGAGAAGACAGCTTTTTCAACGCCAGATGGGCTGTGCGAGTTTAATGTGATGCCTTTTGGACTTTGTAATGCGCCCGCTACTTTCGAACGCATGATAGACAGTGTATTGCGCGGTCTGAAATGGAAAACATGTCTCTGCTATCTCGACGACATAGTAGTGTTTTCATCCACGTTCTCCCAACATCTGCGACGTCTTGACGAAGTCCTCGCATGCCTTGCAAAGGCCGGCCTACAGCTTAATACAAAAAAATGTACCTTCGCAAGCAAGACAATCAAGGTTCTCGGCCACTTAGTCAGCAAAGAAGGGATTCGGCCGGACCTTGAGAAGCTTGCCGCCGTCCTCGACTTTCCCCGTCCACAACGTCAAAAAGACCTGCGCAGCTTCCTTGGGTTAGCTTCAGACTTCCGGCGTTTCATACGCGGCTTCGCAGAACTTGCGTCTCCGCTCCATCAACTCCTCGCCAATAACGCGCCCTTCGCTTGGTCCGAAGACGGCGAAAGTGCATTCACGGCGTTCAAGCAAGCCCTTACATCCAATCCGGTACTGTGCCACTTCGACCCCGACGCACCCACCATCCTTCACACTGACGCTAGCAGTCATGGTCTAGGTGCGGTACTCTTGCAGCGTGACAACATCTCGCGGGAACGCCTCGTTGCTTACGCTAGTCGTGTTCTTACCGCTGCAGAGACGAACTACACCATCACGGGATTGCTGTTGTTTGGGCAGTGCAAAAATTTCGCCCATATCTCCATGGCCGCCACTTTACAGTCGTTACCGACCATAACGCACTGTGCTGGCTTTCGTCGCTGAAAAACTTATCGGGTCGCCTTGGCCGCTGGGTGCTTCGCTTGCAGGAGTACGATTTTGATGTCGCCTATAGGCCTGGGAAGAAGCACCAAGACGCTGATACTCTGTCACGCTGCCCTCTGCCCAGCGAAGATAACTCACCATCGCCACTCCAAAACGACACCGCCTTTCCAATCGCAGCGTTAAGTTGGCTATCATCCGGCACCCCATCCATCCATCGTCGTTGCACACCAACGTGCCGACCCATACTGCCGCACTATTGTTGAACGCTTGAACGGCTGTTCTCCTCCTCCAAACGCCCGACTCCGTCGACAACTCAGCCAATTTAAGCTTCATGGTGGTGCATTACATCGCTATGTTTACCACGTAGATGGAAACAAGTGGGTACCCGTCATACCACGTTCTCTGCAACGTGAAGTTCTGCAAGCTTTTCACGATGATCCAACCGCCGGTCATCTAGGCTATCACAAAACTTACGACAAAATACGAAGTCGCTGCTCCTGGCCTGGCCTCTCTTCAGCCGTTGCCAAGTACGTCGCCTCGTGTGTCCACTGCCAACGGCGAAAGCGGCCCACGACTGCTCCTGCTGGCTTAATGCAACCTACTCCTTGTCCCGTCTCGCCTTTTGAAGTCGTCGGAATAGACTTGTACGGCCCTCTTCCTCTAACATCGAATGGGAACCGTTGGATTGTCACGGCCGTAGACCACCTTACCCGCTACGCAGAAACGGCTTCTCTGGAAATCTGGGACTGCCACTGAAGTCGCCGATTTCTTTCTGCGCAACATCTTTTTACGCCATGGAGCCCCTCGAGTTCTCCTCAGCGATCGCGGCAAAATCTTTCTCTGCTATTGTTGACCAAGTTCTGCAGTCCTGCAACACTATTCACAAGACAACATCTAGCTACCATCCGCAGACCAACGGATTGACAGAACGCTTTCATCGGACCCTCTCGGACATGATCGCAATGTACATCCACCCCGACCACACGAACTGGGATGCAATCCTGCCCTTCGTGACATTCGCTTACAATACGGCTACACAACGCACTACCGGCTTTTCTCCATTTTACCTCGTCCATGGCCGCTCACCGATTTTCACTCTGGACGTCTCGTTCCTTTCGGCTCCTGAACCCTCAGCAGCTCCTTTCCCTGAGCAGTTTCTATCTCGCCTCGCGCACTGCCGTCACCTGGCCCGCGTCAACACCGGCCTCTCCCAGGACACTCGAAAGTCTCTCTACGGCTCATCTCGCCGTGTTGTGACATTTTCCCCTGGAGACGAAGTTCTTTTATGGACTCCACTGCGCGTCCGCGGCTTATGCGACAAATTCATCAGTCGCTTTATTGGGCCGTACGCGGTCGTCGAACAGACATCCCCTGTTATTTACCGTGTTTCCCATATTAGCACTCCATCTGATCACCGTTACCGTGGGACAGAGATAGTGCATGTATCTCGTTTAAAGCCTTATGCGCGACGCATGTCGTAATACTCTCAGGCGTCCAGGCGGCTGCTTCCACCGCGCGAGGGAATTAGTGTGAGCGCGATAAGTGAATGGCTCTTCATTCTCTTTACATATCATCATCACTTGTACATCTTCGTCATCTGTACATATCATCATCGGTGTGATCTAGCTCGAGCCCGGCTGAATAAAGCGGTTCCTCGTTATATATATATATATATATATATATATATATATATATATATATATATATATATATATATATATATATATATGTGTGTGTGTGTGTGTGTGTGTGTGTGTGTGTGTGTGTGTGTGTGTGTGTCTAGTCGAAAGGATGTCGCAGATGGTCAATATCATACGGTTCAGCTGATTTTACTTCGTATCCTTTCATTTACACTGCTTTCAGCATAGCGACCTTCAACCGATCACTCGCATTACAGGCTGGTGCGATTCATATACGCGACATGTACAGGTACGGGCGGCGCCAGTGAAAAGCCCCTCGGCCGACACACATTCATATGCTCGAATCCCTTCGCTTTCTTAAATATTTTTGTGCTTCATAGTCCACAGAGTTCATACTCCGATGCAGGGAGAAGAGCATTATGAAAACTGTTATGCGATGTGCCAATGTTACTACCATGGCCCGCAGGAAGAGCTCCCCGAAATTTTGCTTGGTTTGTGTGTAAAAGAAGGCACGGGTCTGTGAAAGATGTATTCATTTTTCGCTGTGGTTAAAATTCAAGCAGGCCCGTAGGCAGAATTGTTAGCTGGCAAGGGGCGGGAGCAGTTGCTAAAGGCCGGGGCTATTTCATGAATACCTCCTATTTTGATTATTTATTTTCCGGTAAAATAACCCACCGTAGGGACGGGGGGGGGGGGCGTCCTAGAACGCCTTCCCGCTGGATATGGGCCGGATGGAAAGACACCAATATCTTCAGCAATTTTTTGTATTTCGAGAATGATGAAATTCCATGTTAGCCGCTTCGTGAAAAGTACAACCGGTTGCTTTTGTATCTCAGTGATTTGAACAATTCATTGACCCTTGGTTTTTATTTCTTCTTAGTGACAACATAGCTAGGTGGGCTAGTTGGTATCTCATGAATATGTAAAAACTTGAGCGCAAATAAACGACGCAGGACGAAGAAAGAGAAACACACACCACAAGCGCTCTTAGATACTCTTCTAAGGGCTTCACAAGTATCTGTTAACAGTGCCATGATATTTCTAACGGAATTCCATGGACATTCGACGGACCCTGTAGCTGAACGAGGCAAGATTTGTATAATAGAAGAATACCTCACATATGCTGCTCATTAAGGCCCAATTTTACTTCTTTCTATGAATACCGATTATCTTCCACTGGACACTATAATATTTCAATTGGAATATTAATTCAGCACGGCAGCAGTTTAATTAGAACTGCAGGAGATCAGTACAACCGTTTTGGTTGCACCGACAGGACTTACGCTACGTCACCCTGTTGCCATAACAGATCCAGGCCATTTGTGCCGAGCGTACTGTCAAGGAAAATTTGAATGATATTAAAGCCAGAAAACAAGCCAATAAATTGACTTCTCCAGCTGCTTCACAAAAGGATATGAGAAAAGCTAATGTCGAAAATGTGAAATTCGTTTATAAGAAAATTTTGTTTGTAGGAAAGTGATGAAAAGCCACAGAAGTACGTTTTTGGACGATCGGACACGAAAAACCAGTGGAAAGCAAGAAGGCAGTAACCTACCCCCCATCAATATATTCATGTAAAGTACGAAAAGTTGATAAGGCTTGTTCAAGTGTAGTGCGGGTATTAACATGACAGGAGGGTGGTGTTTCAAATGACTACTCATTGCAGCCCCTCGGCGCCATTTGGAGTAACAGGGGAATGGGACGCTATGTGGGACTGTATGCGCTGTCTTATAGGGCACATAGCGCTTATTAACCCGACAGCGTTAAAGAGCTCGTTTTGCAGAAATTCCGGCGTCGGTGTCGGCGGCGGTGTCGTTGCTTGTGAGCGGAAAATAATCATCCTTGTCCGTGACCGAAAAATCGAGAAAGATGCAAATAAAATAAATAATAAACATTTCCCGGTCCGAGTGAGGACCGATCCATGGCCGTCTGCGTGGCAAGCAGGTGTTCTACCACACAGCCACGCTTCTGCTTGGAATTACATTGAAAATAACTTCCTCTGCTTGGAAAGGCAGTGAAAATAACTTTCATGCTTTACAAACACACGCGTCCTGTATACAGGCATCACAATACAACATGTAATATCGCCAGTTATATCGCAGTAATATTCCGTGGAAAAGCGTACATTGCCATCGGGCGTCAGAACATGTGAATATCATAATGACATCGTAGTTCAAAGCCGGCCACCCATTACAAAAGGCACACACATTATAAGACCACGTAGTGGGTGCATAGCCAGTTCGTAGACATTTCCCGCTCATAACTGCTCGTGGTTTAAAGCATGCTATCCATCACATCGCATGCACTAAGTGAATGAAGTACGCACGAGGGACAGTGTATCGCTATCGCGTTGAACTCTTAAAGGCGAAGCGTAAGGGTCTCCCCCAGTTTTTGGCGCTGATATGCAGGTTTCCCGGACACCACCGTTTACTTCGTGCGAATTTCACCACGTGCCGCATGACTTGTAGAATTTTTAAATCTCGCACGAAGTTGAAAGTTGTGTCACGGCAACAAAGAAAAAGAAAGAAATGAAAGAACAGAAGTTCAAAACACACAACTTGGCGGCTTAGCTTGATGCGCGGCCATTCGTCGTTGACAGCGGTGAAAATTAGACTGGCGAGCTATAGTCTTTAAGAGTCAATTCCTTTGACTGTTTTGGCAAAGACTCGTTTTTACGCCAGGAAAAAAACCGGTGCCACGTTTTACCGGAGGTGTGCAAAGGGCCGCCGAACGTATCAATTTATTGCCTTAATAACGCGATAGCGTTAGAGAGCTCGTTTCGCAGAAACGCAGGCCCTCGGCGTCGGTGTTGCCGTCGTTGGCTGTGAACGAAAAATCATCACCTTGTCCGAGATCCAAAAATCGAGAAACATGCAAAGAAAATAAATAATGAAAATTTTCGGGTCCTAGAGAATATCGAACACAGGCCTACAGCGTGGCAAGCATGTGTTCAACCACAGAGCCACAATATTTGCTGAAACTGCTTTGGAAAAAGAACACCTATATGAATGCCATGTAGTGGAAGGAGTCTCCTTAACGCATCATATATCGCGTGGCAGAAGCGTAGAATCGGGCCAGGCGTCAAAAAATGTGAATTGAGCAACGCGGGAGTTTTAAAGGCCCACCCATTACAAAGCGCTCAGACATATGTAATCATCATCAGCAACAGAACCATAAACAAAGTGAACAGCTGCCTAGGTTCGCGTGTTGCCTTACGGACGCGTAGTGGGCCATTCGCTAATTCGCAAAAAGAATAATTATGGCGTAGTGGGGCACTTAACAACTGTGCTTGCGACAGGCACTCAATGATACTTTGAAACGACCAATGTTCCCTTCCCTTATCCCCGGTGTAGAGTAGCAGGCTAGAGCGCATTAGCTCAGGCCGACCTGTCTGCCTTCTAAAAAATTCTCACTCTCTCTCTCTCTCTCTACGCGCACAGTCATTCAGTTCCTTACGGCACGGTCGAGGTATACACCAAGAACCGAAGTTCATGCGCACGAGGCCCGATTACGCTATCGCGATCTGCTCTTGAAGGCGAAGCTGAAGCGTCCTCCAATTTTTTTTTGTTTAGCACGATATCGGTAAACACCTCGTTTCGCAGAAATTACGGAGTTGGCGTCGGCATCGTTGGTTGAAGGCGAAAAAATCGGCGTTGTCCATGAGCAAAAATTCGAAATAGGTGCAAAGAAATAAGCAATGAAAACGTTCGGTTCGATCGGGACTCGAACGAAAATCTTGTGTGGGAAGTAGCTGTTCTACCACAGAGACACGTCAATGCGTGGCAAGTGATTTTTGAAAAAAAGAAATTAGAAAAGAACGTACACGAATGTAATGTACAGCAAGTAGTCTCCCTAACGTGTATAATATTGCGTGGCAGAAGCGTATAATCGCCCCAGGCATCAAACCACATGAGTTTCGTAACGAGTGGTTGCCTTAATTTGCCACCCATTATGCAGCGCTTAGGCATAACCATCATCATCAGGAACAGCATCAACAAAGTGTGCAGCTGCGCGTGTTGCCTTATACGGACGCGTCGTGGGTAATAAGCCAATTCGCAAAGCAGGAGTAATTGTAACGTAATGGGCACTTCACAAGTGTACTCGCAGATTGCCTTCCAAGGTAGTTTGAAAGGACCTATTCACATGCACAGGCGCTCCTTTCTTTGCGGCACGGCTGAGGCACCCTCCGGCAAGCGAAACCGTGCTAGCGAATGAGAAGGCAGCGCGAGCAGGGTGCGATTACGCAGTCGCGTTCCGCTCTTCAAGGCAGAGCTCAAGAGTGCTCTGTCTGTTTTTTCTTAACCATGTCAATAGGCTCGGCCGATGCCTTATTTTGAAAGTGTCGACGTCATTTTCATCACGGAAATGACGTCGCCGAAATACACACTATCAGAAGACAAAGAAAAAATATTCCGTCAGTGGGAGTCGAACCCACGACCTCTCGGTTCGCGACAAGTGAGGTCGGGCACGCTATTCACTGCGCCACGATCACACTCTGTAGTCTTTACAAACGCGCCTTTTATGCGTAACATTGTCCTCTCGCAGTGCTCTTGGTAAAGTCAAGTAATGCTTAATTACAGTGACATCCACGATTACTTCCTTCAAAGCGTCATTTGTAAGCATCCGTCCCATTCGGTGTGTTTCTTTTTTGAGAAGCCAATTTTATGGACGCCATAACACACCACCAGGCGCCATGCTTACCCCAAGCGTCCGCCTCGCTCACAGCATCCATCCATACCAAAAATAGCTCTGTGACGCGCGCCTCCTTCGCCTTGCTGTAACTCCGCGTTCTCCACTTGCGCTCACCCCAGCGAAAAATTGCGGCCGGCCAACAGGGAAGACACGACTCGCGTTCCATTTCCCTCTTGTCGGGCAGTTGTGTTCAATAACTAACATGCCGGCGAGTGGGCGAGTTCGGTGTCCCAATCAGTCACGCTCTTCTGGCTGTCGCAACGCCTTCTCTGATTCCGCTCTTACCGTCAACTACTACAGCTACCACAAGCCTCTCTGACCACAAGGGTTTGTTTAATGATTAATCATGGGCGTTAGTCGTCGGGAGGGAGATGTATCACTAAGAGTCAACGTGGATGCAGCCACGTTAAACGGTGCTATAGCTGTCAAACACCAATAGACATTGTAAAAGCTATCTTATATCAGTGTACAGTAAACATACAGCTTCTTCTGTAAGGACACGTTTTACTTTTGTCTTAACCGATTGCTATGAAGGAGGGTATGAACCATATTTTTTCTTGTTATTATAGCTATGATATGCATAAAATAATTTCAGTGATATTCGACACACCTGCGGGTGAATAAAGAAACCAATGCATAATTGAAGAAAAACATTAGGTTCATTGTAGATTATATCGTAACTTGCGGTCTAATAATCTTTCATTATCTCACGTTGAGCTCTAAGAAATTTTAAGGGAGCGTCATTTCAGAACAGCAGAAGCTATGGTTACTCAAACAGTTATGTTTCCCGAGAATATTTTTAGGCACTGTGCCGCCTGTTTGTACCTTGTCTTGCATGGCACCATCGTTTTTCAAGGTGAAGCAGGCACGACTTGAGTTGGTTTCACTGTTTGTGACTGCGTCGAACGCCACTGCAGCCATCACGTGCTCTCGTTTGTCATTTTTTGAGGCCTTGCGAAAGCGCAACGTAGTAAGCGCTGTGTTACGTAGGCAGCGTCTTGTTACGGGCGTATGATCGCATCTGCCGAATAGATACGTTACGTTCTGCGCATGCGCACTTCTCTCCCTCAGCCTCGCAGCGTACGCAAGCTTATTACGTACGTGTGACCAAAAGTGTCTATCGTGACGTTACACGACCGCTCCGCGCCGTCGCTCCAATGGTGACGCACAAGCGGCCATTTTGGAAGTTTGGTATCTGCCGTCTTCGCAACTAGCCATACTGCTGCGTGAAGTCACCATAATTTGTACAGTAGCCTGACGTCGAGCTAGTGTCTATGTAGGTAGGTGCGACATGGGAAAATTCACTTGAATGTCAAAATAAAATATCTTATCAGCTTTTCCTGAGCTCACACTTGCTCAGAGCCGCCACTGTATACGAGAGATTTGAATGGCAGAGTAAACTCACCTTCGGCAAGTGGCGCGTCAGTACACTTTTAAGCTGAGCCTCGAGCAAAAATGCTGGGCTCTGTAGAGCAGTTTAGTTGCCGCTGGCTTTGCGTAAACTAAAGCCCCTCTGTAATATATTGCCACGCGCGGTTCTTTTACTGTATTCGGTTTCCGCCCACAAAGACTATCAGCAGTACTCGGCGCAGACCGCGCCTTATTGTTCCAGAAGCTTCTCGCTCATAGTAGATCGTTGTGTTAAGATTGCACGCAAGACGCTAACACTCAAGATTATTCCAGAGCGTGCGCGACGACTAGTGATAAGGCTAGAATGTTCGACGCGTGAGTTATAAAAGCCGGCGCGTTCCAACGATGTTTAGTTGATCGACGGCCGACGCTCTGTTCGCCGCTATCAGTGCCAGCGTGTATTGCTGTAATCCTACTTTCCGTTTACCGGCCACAAGTTCGGCCTAATAAACAGTTTCATCTTGGACACGTCGCCTGCTGCCTTCGTCGACGTCACGACCACGTGACATCTGGTGGAGGTGCTGCTTCGTTCATGTACCGGACGCCCCCGTCAAGCCGTGAACCCAGCCCCAGTCGTGAAGGAGACGCCGACACCAACCACGACCAGCGAGTTAGCCGTAGGCAGCAAGGTCTACAACCGGAGTACGGCCCTCTACCCGACAAGACTCGCAAGACCAAGACCCTTACCTCGACCACGGCGACAATGACGGCCCCTGTGCCACCTGCACCGATTGTGCTCCGGCAACCGAAGGAGCCACCAACTTTCCGCGGTTCATCACTGGAAGACCCGGAAACCTGGCTTGAGACATACGAGCGTGTCGCCGCCTTTAACAATTGGAGCACCGATGACAAGCAGCGACACGTTTACTTCTACCTGGAAGACTCGGCAAGAACCTGGTATGAAAATCGAGAATCATCCCTTCAAACCTGGGATAATTTCCGCAGCGCATTCCTGCAGACGTTCACGAGCGTCGTTCGCAAGGAAAGAGCTGCTTCTTTGCTGGAGACCCGGGTTCAGCTACCAAATGAAAGCGTCACCATCTTCACGGAAGAGATGACTCGACTATTCCGCCTTGCCGACGCTGCGATGGCCGAAGACAAAAAACTTCGCCTGCTCATGCGGGGCGTTAAACAAGAACTGTTCGCAGGACTTGTCCGCAACCCGCCCACAACGGTCGCCGAATTCCTCACCGAAGCTACAACTATAGAAAAGGCGCTTGAGATGAGGACAAGGCAGTACAACCGCCGCTCACCGACAATGGACTACGCCGAAGTTCAAGCCCACAGCACCGACGACCTGCGCGAGACCATCCGAGCAGTCGTGCGTGAAGAGCTGCGTAAGATGTTTCCGGAATCGCAGCCTCAAGTAGACTCGATCGCAGATATCGTCCGAGCAGAAATCCGACAATCGATGGGCACTTCCGAGTCAGCGCACCCGCAGCCGCATGCTATGAGCTACGCTGCTGCTGTCCGCCGCCCTGTTCCTCCTCCCCGCACTCGTCAAGACACCCCTCCGCCACAGTGCCGTCGCCAGGCGCCACCTTCGCCGCCACCACAGACGCCATACCGCCCACCAGCCGGTCAGCGATACACGCAGAGGAAGACAGACATTTGGCGCGCCCCTGACCACCGCCCACTCTGCTACCACTGCGGAGAAGCTGGCCACACTTACCGCCGCTGCCAGTACCGCCAGATGGGACTTCGAGGTTTCGCAATCGACGCACCGCGTCCACAGCGGGGTGAACGGCCACGCGACATCGCCGACTACCTCACAGGAGCGCAGTGGACACCCCGACGACCTTCCCGTTCACCGTCGCCAGGCCGCTACACCTCACCTCATCGCAGGCAGTACACCAGTCCGGCTCGGGGCCGATCTCCGAGCCCTTACCCGGAAAACTAAGGGCAGCAAACCGATGGAGGTGCGGTTGCTGAACGACGAAATGCCGAATATCCTCCGCCGCCGACGACGACGCCTCAACGAAGTCTTAAGAACGCGCCGCAAGCCGAACGGAGCCTGGATGACGAAAACTTCGCGACCGGAAGAACAGACGACGCAACGCCGAAGCAGTAGAACAAACCATCGTAGCCGCGACCCGACGCCTCGACCCAACCGCAACGCCAGGCGACGAACTAGCGACCTCGACGTTCTCATCGACGGCCACAGCGTCACAGCTCTCGTCGACACCGGGGCCGACTATTCCGTCGTGAGTGGGCCGTTCGCCGCGAAGTTGAAGAAAGTCAAGACTGCGTGGGAAGGCCCCGAAATTCGGACCGCTGGAGGCCATTTAATAACGCCCGCTGGGGTCTGCACAGCAAGAGTCACCATCAATATGCGGACTTATCCTGCGAGCTTTGTAATCCTTCAACAGTGCTCCAGGGACGTGATACTCGGGATGGACTTCCTAAGCCAACACGGCGCCGTCATCGATCTGAGGTCAGAGTCAATAACACTAACCTCGGAAGACGCCCTGCTGCCCCACACGACGCCAGCGACCCATGCTTTAAATGTCATAGAAGAGCAGGTCACCGTTCCACCTTTCTCCAGCGTCATCATTTCCGTCGGCGCTGAGGAACCCACAGACTTCGAAGGCGTCATCGAGGGTGATCAGCACCTGCTCCTGAACCGCCAGATTTGCGTCGCAAGAGGCATCGCCGAGTTGCGTGATGGCAAAGCAAAGGTACTGCTGACAAACTTCAGCCACGAATATAAGCACCTTAACATTGGTACGACGGTCGCCTACATCGATAAGTTCGTGGACACCAGCAATGCTTTCGCCCTATCCGATGCTACCGAACCTGCTTCGACGAATCGGAGTCCCCACACAGATTTCAACGTCAACCCGAGCCTCCCGAAGCACAAGCAAGACCAACTCAAAAGTCTGCTCTTGCAATTCAAGGACTGCTTCTCGTCGTCGTCAAGAATTCGACAGACCCCAGTCGCGAAACACCGCATCATAACCGAGGAAAATGCGAGACCACTCCGCCAGAGCCCGTATCGAGTTTCAACGCGAGAACGCGAGGCCGTAAAGCAACAAGTCGACGAAATGCTACGCGACGACATCATCCAACCTTCCAAGAGTCCTTGGGCGTCACCCGTAGTGTTAGTGAAGAAGAAGGACGGAACCCTGCGTTTTTGCGTCGATTATCGCCGCCTGAACAAGATCACGAAGAAGGACGTGTATCCTCTCCCACGTATAGACGACGCCCTGGATCGACTCCACAGCGCGCAGTACTTTTCGTCGATGGACCTCAAGACCGGCTATTGGCAAATCGAGGTCGACGAGAGAGACCGAGAGAAGACTGCCTTTATCACACCAGACGGCCTCTTCGAGTTCAAGGTCATGCCCTTCGGTCTTTGCTCGGCACCTGCGACGTTCCAACGTGTTATGGACACTGTACTGGCCGGCTTGAAGTGGCAGACCTGCCTTGTGTACTTGGACGACGTCGTTGTGTTTTCATCAAACTTCGACGAACATCTCCGGCGCCTTCAAGCTGTACTTCAAGCAATCAGGGCCTCCGGACTCACCCTGAAGCCAGAAAAGTGCCGCTTCGCATACGAGGAACTTCTGTTCTTGGGTCACGTCATCAGCAAGTCTGGAGTTCGGCCCCGACCCACGGAAAACAGCTGCCATCGCTGCCTTCCCGCCGCCCACCGACAAGAAAGCCGTACGCCGATTTCTCGGCTTGTGCGCCTATTATCGACGCTTCGTCAAGGAATTTTCGCGCATCGCCGAGCCACTAACTCAGCTCACGAAAAACGACGTGGAATTCAAGTGGGGAGCGGCGCAAGTTGAAGCATTTCAAGAGTTGAAACGACGCCTGCAGATGCCTCCAATACTTGCGCATTTCGACGAACACGCCGACACGGAAATCCACACCGACGCAAGCAGCGTAGGACTCGGCGCCGTTCTTGTCCAGAGAACTGCCGGCGTGGAAAGGGTTATCAGTTATGCTAGCCGGTCGCTATCCAAGGCAGAAGCCAACTATTCCACAACAGAAAAGGAGTGCCTTGCCATCATCTGGGCAACGTCAAAGTTTCGCCCCTACCTCTACGGCAGGCCCTTCAAAGTTGTGAGCGACCACCACGCCTTGTGTTGGCTAGCTAACCTGAAGGACCCTTCAGGTCGTCTCGCAAGATGGAGTCTGAGGCTTCAAGAATTCGACGTTACCGTCGTTTACAAGTCCGGAAGAAAGCACTCTGACGCCGACTGCCTGTCTCGAGCCCCCCGTCGACCCACCGCCGCTGGACGACCAGAATGATGACGGCTTCCTGGGAACCATAAGTGCCGACGACTTCGCCGAGCGACAGCGCGCCGATCCGGAACTCAAGGGCCTTATGGAATACCTCGAGGGCAAAGCCACCGTGGCTCCAAAGGTATTCAGACGAGGACTGGAGTCGTTTTTCATGCGCAACGGCGTTCTCCTAAAGAAAAACTTCTCGCCACTTCGGGCCGACTCCCTCCTCGTAGTACCTTCGGCATTACGACCAGAAGTTCTGCATGCTTTGCATGACGACCCGACGGCTGGACACCTTGGATTTTCCCGTACGCTGGCAAGGATACAAGAAAAGTACTACTGGCCTCGCCTCACTGCCGACGTCACCCACTACGTGAGGACTTGCCGAGATTGTCAGCGACGGAAGACACCACCGACTAGGCCAGCCGGACTTCTGCAACCCATCGAGCCACCTCGCCGGCCGTTCCAGCAAATCGGCATGGACTTACCTGGGGCCGTTCCCGACGTCGAATTCCGGAAACAAGTGGATCGTCGTAGCTACTGACTACCTCACCCGCTACGCCGAGACAAGGGCCCTGCCCAAGGGCAGTGCCGCCGAGGTAGCAAAGTTCTTCGTCGAGAACATCGTACTGCGTCATGGCGCCCCAGAGGTCCTCATTACCGACAGAGGTACGGCCTTTACCGCGGACCTAACTCAGGCGATCCTAAGGTACAGCCAAACAAGTCACCGCCGGACCACCGCCTACCACCCACAGACCAACGGCCTGACCGAGCGCCTAAATAAGACCATCGCCGACATGCTGGCCATGTACGTCGACGTCGAACACAAGACGTGGGACGCCATCCTTCCGTACGTGACCTTCGCATACAACACGGCCGTGCAAGAAACGACGCAGATGACGCCGTACAAGTTGGTCTACGGACGGAGCCCGGCAACGACGCTCGACGCCATGTTGCCGAACGTCACCGATGAGGAAAACATCGATGTGACCGCCTACCTACGGCGCGCCGAAGAAGCACGACAGCTGGCCCGCCTGCGGATCAAGAATCAGCAGACGACTGACAGCCGCCGCTACAATCTTCGACGACGGTTCGTGCAATACCAGCCCGGTGACCGCGTTTGGGTGTGGACGCCGATACGACGCCGCGGACTTAGCGAAAAACTTCTGCGACGATACTTCGGACCGTATAGGGTGCTTCGACATCTCGGCACACTCGACTACGAGGTTGTCCCCGACGGCATTTCGAACTCTCAACGGCGCCGCGCGCGACCTGAAGTCGTCCATGTCGTGCGCCTCAAGCCGTTTTACGCGAGGTAGTGAACCCGAGGACTGTCCTTTTTTCTTTTATTGGACTTTCTTGCTTATTGAACTTTCTTGATTTATTGTCGTTATTTATTGTTGCATGTATATTTACCATGTGTTCGGTTCTAAGCATCGGGACGATGCCTTTTCAGAAGGGGGGCATTGCCACGCGCGGTTCTTTTACTGTATTCGGTTTCCGCCCACAAAGACTATCAGCAGTACTCGGCGCAGACCGCGCCTTATTGTTCCAGAAGCTTCTCGCTCATAGTAGATCATTCTGTTAAGATTGCACGCAAGACGCTAACACTCAAGATTATTCCAGAGCGTGCGCGACGACTAGTGATAAGGCTAGAATGTTCGACGCGTGAGTTATAAAAAGCCGGCGCGTTCCAACGATGTTTAGTTGATCGACGGCCGACGCTCTGTTCGCCGCTATCAGTGCCAGCGTGTATTGCTGTAATCCTACTTTCCGTTTACCGGCCACAAGTTCGGCCTAATAAACAGTTTCATCTTGGACACGTCGCCTGCTGCCTTCGTCGACGTCACGACCACGTGACAATATGTATTCACTTCCGACAAAACAAAAACAAAAAAAAAAAACAGATGTACGTGAAAATGCTCGTGCGTTTACTCATATTAAACTTTTTTTTATCATGAAGCTTACCATGTGGTTAAATTAACAGTTATCTTGACATAAGACTTTCCCCGCAGTTCATGCAGAACCAAACTGTTTATTGCAGCATTCGATGGTACCGGTTTGTGTAGTGCTCCTTCGCTGTGAAAATTCGCACCTGCCGAGAAGCTCCCCCTGCACTTGGCTGGCCCCATGAGCTTAGGCAGTCGGAGCACACCCGGATATATGGTCCTACTTTAGGAGGGTATCTCTGCCAGCTGACTCGATTTCATCTGGATGCGCAAAGGCTCCTGGAGAAAAAAAAACATACCAGAAACAAGGTGCAATTCACTAACAGCACTGAACAAAGGCATACGTTTTCCATTTCTCCAAGGGGTGAGGGTGTCGCCTCAGGTCGAAGCCAACCTAAGTTTTCATTTTGTGAGAGAGACAGAAACATCTTTATATTGAAACTATAGGTTCAAAGAGGCGTGCTTAGTCCACATTGTCTGCAGCGGAATGTACCGCGTCCTGGGATCTTGCAACCTGCGTTAGTTGATTTGGATGTTAGAGCTCCTACAATCTAAGGCAAACTACGGTATTGGGGGGCGTATCGATGTCACAAAGAAATAATTGCCATCTCGATTTATTTCGTTTTTCTATTTAGAAAACTTGGTGCTCTCTAGTTTCTTTTGAACAGCATTATGTCGCGCTGAAAGCCGCATGCTG
>JALIZH010029299.1:0-15325 GCA_030522465.1 Rhipicephalus appendiculatus | reverse complement strand
GACCGACCAGGATTGAGAACAGCGTCAGTCGGAACGCATCCCGCGACTTAACACTTGTTAAAAAACACCATATCTACGAAGTGAATGTTGTTGGAGGAGCTTGCTCAGAGATAAACGGGTAGACCGTGAATCATCCGTACAATTCCTCCACTGCCATATAAAGACGTGACACGTTTTTATAGTTATATACGCATTATATACACAATGTTTATTATTTTACTTTTGATAGACTATAGGCACATTTATACACAAGTATATAATGCCGCTGCCGTGAGTCAAACGCCTGATGCTCATGAATGGTAGAGGATCCATCAGGCGTTCTTCTACTAGGTTGAGCGCGTTCAGGTGATCCGACTTGGGAGGGTAGCGATACCCGTGCGTAACATTCATAGCGGGAACCTTTCCGGCAACCAGAGAGTCTTTGAAAGTGGAGCAAACTTTGTACTGACTGTACTCGGCTGATGACGTGGCAGGAAACTCTCGTTGCAGCACGGCAATGGAGCTGGCTTCGGATTGTTCGTTGCGGATAGCATAGGCGTGCGCACGGGGGGGGGGGGGGGGGGCGGGGGGGGGCGAGAAGGGGGGGGGGCGCAAAGCCAGCCCTCTACATTGTAGGGAGGCGGCAGGGGGCGCAAAGTCAGCCCCATACATTGACATAATAGGGAGGGCGTTGTGGTCAGGTTGTTGCCCAACCACAAGCGGTCGCATACCTTGGAGCTGTGGCCGAACGTGTGGTCGGGGAAATCGCGCTTGAAGCGCGCGTATGCGCCACCAACTTTAGGTAGCGACTGCTTTCGGGGCTTGCCCGCTCCATCCCGCGCCCATACCTCTTCGAGGTTCTCTTGATGGCGCTTCCGCGCTGCTTCGGCTTCGCTCACTTCTATCTCGGGGTCCGCACGAAGCTGATGTCTCTCTTCGGCTTCGCGAGCTCTCACCGCAGGGTCTTGGCGGCAAGCCCGCGCTGCTGCTGCCTTGCGAGCTCTGCCGCTGCCTTCGCTTCCTGGGTGTTCATGACTAATAGCGGTGGCCAAGTGCACTGAGTGAGCTCCCGGCGAAGAGAAAGGAAGCCTGCTACGCGCAGCTGTTCCAGCGTGATGGCAGAAAGAGAAGGTGTGGTCTGGAACGCACTCATTCTTCATCGTCATCAGCATCATCGTCGTAGTCATGACGTATAGTCGGTACCTTGCATGTGCTGTGCCGTGATGGCAGTGTCATCGTCATCTGGCTACGGCGACGGACAAGCCCCGTGCATAAAGAGCAAGCTCCTAAAACGTTTTTTCAGTTGCATGGGAAAACACTGAACGACACCTAGGAAGCGATCATTATCTGCTTTCCATCAAGGTACCCACTAAAGGCTGCACACGAAAGAAATTCGTTACTAAACACACGAAATGCGATGTGTTTAGATTCCTAAGGGAGAAGCGCTCAACCACCACTATCGAGAATCTCGATGAATGGACTAACAATTTCAGTAATGATGCTAAACCGGATACTTTCGAAACCCCAATAGAGCGGGACGGCCCCGTCCCGGACTTGAAAGTTTGTGCACCTGTGGGAAGCACAAGCCAGGTTGCATCGCCGCAAGCTCCACTAAACATAATTTTGCTGTGGGCAGCGCGACCCGGACAGAGGACTAAAAGAAACGTACACACACAGGCGCTGTCTGACAACTCGACCAGTTGTCAGACCAGTTGTCAATCGACACGTTGTCGGACAGCGCCTGTGTGTGTACGTTTCTTTTAGTCCTCTGTCCCGGGTCGCGCCGCCCACAGCAAAATTATGTTTAACTACCAACTCGCCGTTCTGCTCCACTAAAAACACAATAGAAACTTGAAACGCCGACTAGCGCAAATTGACAGGGATAACGATAATTCTTGCAAGAAACTTCGTGAAACACAATGGCATCAGCTATGTGACAGGCTCAACGGCCAACTAGGAAATAAAACACCTGACAGCTCCTCAGGCACTTACTGGAACATGAGCCGACTAAAAGCGCGTCGCGCAATAAAATGATTCAGCTCATTTACAAATATCCGGGCACTAACCAGAAATTAGCGCAAGAACCAAAAACTAAATACCTAAAGCTTCATGTAGACTCATCGGGATTGCCCGAATACTCTGTAAATACTAACCAGGAGCTAGATCAAGACATCGTCGAGGTGGAAGTACGTGCTGATTTGAATTGCATTCATACAACGGCCTCCCCAGGGGAGGACGAAATTTCCAACAAAATGCTCCGTAACCAAGACGATAAATCTATTACATCAATTACTGACCTTATGAACAAACAGTGGGCGCCTGGAACACTACCTCCAGTTGGAAACGTGCCCGAGTAATCTTGGTAATCTTGATTCCCAAGCCGGGCACGACACTAAATCTTGTCAATCTTCAGCCTGTTCCGCTTACCTCCTGCATGGGGAAGGTGATGGAGCACGCAATTCTTAGACGACTAACAGCTTATGCGGAGTCAAATGACCTACTATCCCCCACGATGGTTAGATTTAGGCAGCAGTTATCCACACATGATATAATGCTGCAACTTAAAAATGACATATTAAATCCGAGACACATAGCGGCTGCCAGGACCATTATAGTCCTGGATATTAGTAAAACATTTGACGATGTTTCTCATGCTGGTGTTCTTGACAACCTGGACGAAATGAACGTTGGCAGTCACACCTTCTATAACATGCGAACTTTCCTGCATGAACGCATGGCCGAGCTAAGCCTAGGCAACTTCAAAAGTGACAAAATCAAACTCGTAACACGGAGCACCCGACTAGGAGCCGTGTTATCCCCATTCCTCTTTAACATTACCATGCGCGGCCTGCCCACTACTCTATGATCAGATCCCATGCGTTAGACACTCACTCTATGCAGATGATATTGACATATGGACCTGCAGAGGATCCGATGGGCGAATTTGCGACGCATTGCAAACAGCAGCTGACACTGTACATGAATAAATACAGAAATTGGACCCCAGTTGTTCCCCTAAGAAATCCGAGCCCTAAGTAATCAGAAACAGGAGAAAAAAGGATAACCCCTAGAATGAAGTGCACTCTGCGATAGACATCAGAGTAAATGGAAACATTGTCCCTACTGTTCCTACAATCAAGGTTTTAAGAATGCTCATCCAGCATAACATTTATAACGCAGAAGCTGTAAAGAAACTGTCGATCAGCGAAGGAACCAGACCGACAGCCATTCATAGTTTCAACATTTTGTCTACTGCAATGCTCGCCTGCACGCGTTTATTCATGTTTTTCTACAGAGTACAGGTGCACAACTCGAGTTTGAAGAAGGAGTCTATAGATTTTCGTAAAAAACTTGCTCTCTTAGGTGTCACTCGTCAAGCTCGGATGATTACATCTCAACCGCGGTCAACGTCTGTGATTCGACTGGGAGGCCAAACACTCCTACAAATGCAAGACTCCTCAAAGATCACCACATCATCTACTAGGAGACTACTGCTAGGAAGTGCCTGGTAAAGGTGAAACGCGCGCACTTCTAGTAGGCACTCTTTTTCCCATGAGATTCACAGGCGATCGACAAGGTGCTGACAGTACCTCAACTTGCTTAAGTCATGTCGAACAGTGGCTACATCGAGCTTCGTAGTCCTTGTTGTTTCTGTCCGGAGAAATCGGCAATGAATGTCAAACCGCAGCACATACCGTAGAAAACTCTTGAGCTTCGGCTTGCGTGTATGTCAGCGGTCTTAGATTTACAACCGCTTCTACCTCCAACAGTACCATCGTGGATTGTTCGCCCTTGATCGTGCTCTTTGCAAGCACCTTGCTCGATAACGCCTTGAGTGTTCGGATAAGCATCTACCAGCAGTCATCCCACCATAGCCTACCGAGTTAAATAAACTTCCACCCTCGTCGAAGCGTCGAGAATAATACTACAAATGGAGAGCTCATCATGATGCTCCTCTCTGGCGTGAGGTTTGCCCCTATATCAAGGCAGTCGTTGAGAAATCGTATGCCATGAGGGGTGAAGAAGCGTGGAACATGACTTGGAGCTTCGCAGTCAAAGATTCACCTCTCGTGTTTTCTCGTTCTGGCGCGTAGATATCCCGATCGATATGAGCGTTCTTGAGAAGCCCTTCAGCATGTCCTAGCTCCACGCACTGCCGCATGACTGCGCCGTATTGCTCAAATGAGCCTTCGTTCACACATATCCTCTTTGTCAGTTTTTGTGAACATGTGAGTGCGGTGAAATGATTTCTTCAAGTGACTCTTTGGAACCATCTTCACAAGGCAGCTCCACTCTAGTTCTCCCATTTTCTTTTCGAATCATTCCTTGGATGCGTGCAATGGACTCATGTAAGGGTAGTTCTGCAGAACCTGTGATGCCCGCTGTTTCAAGCTGCCGGAATGATTCGGGAATACGCGAGAGTGAGTCATTGTCGCTGATCGTTTCGTCTCTCGGAACACAGACCACGGGGTTAGTGTCGCAGTCAAGAGAGGTGCCTTGACGACTGGGTCCTTGCAGTGTCCATGCAAACGTTGTGTTAATTGCGACCAATCCTAGAATTTTCATGCTCCTTTTGACTTCTCCTGTCATAAAGTTCCTCAGATGGTCAGCTCCTATCAACTAGATGATGCCATTTTCCGTTTCCGCAACGAACTTCTTTTCGTCCGCTATTAATGTGCCTTCAAGACGCAGATTCTGAAGGAAGTGGCTGTCAACTTTCGGGAAAGCAATGTCGTGACAGATAACTGGGACAACAATTGCCTGAACGAATAGGATGTCGGAACAATGCTGGCTAGGTAGTGGTACTTCTACAACCTTTCGTAGTCTCGGAGAACTTGGGGATGCGCAGCCCAATATGTTGAATTCAACTTACGTTTGTCCCAGGGGCTCCAGTTGCCTTTTTTCCAGTGAGGTCTTCTGTGATGATTGATCTCTGACTTCCTCCATCGAGAATCTCTGTCATGTTAGTGGATCTGTTACCGTTAGCGACAGAGGCACGAAAGGTCTGCAGGTGCACTCCTCTGTCCGTCTTTGCACGATCACTTGTAGAATCCTGCCCCATGGCATCACTGTGTGTGACGTCTCTGCTGTGCTACCGGAAGCCTCTGCTGGTAACAACGTTTCCGCTGTAGCCGATTTCCTTACGTAGTTAGGGTCACACATGCTTGATGCGTGCGTTCCGTGACAACTCCAGCAGTTGAGCTTAACTAGGCGAGACCGTGCCTGATCACCACGCGATATACATTTGTAGCAGCGGTTGTCTTCAGCTAGCTTCTTTTTTCTTATCAAAAAGAGCGAAGTTGGCGTCGTAGGCGCGTGTTCCGTGTTTCTTGGACTGACAGAAGAAACACTCCCTGCAGCTGCACGATGGGCTGTGTAGAACAGATGTGGTGATGGTGCTGCTGCCTCGAGCTATCGGTGCATGGTCATCCACAGATCGTTGTGCGAATGATTTACACTGGCTTACACGTGTAGAAAATGGCAAATCGCTTACACTTATAGAAAAACTACAAGCGACAGTACAACAAAGTACAAGGCTTCTCAGGAGAATGGCAACTATAATGAAGGAATGAAGGAACCAGACATATGCTCATTAATCCATGTCTGTAATCAGTCGAGTCACCTACTCGTTCCCGCACTACATCTTAAGAAAGGAGGATATGGAAATCTAAATTCTGTGATAAGACAAACATGAAAGCATACTCTATGACTTCCTAGGTACGCACGCACAGAAAGACTACTGCGTTTGGGTTTTCACAATACAGTGGAGGAGTTAATCTAAAGGCACCTACGGCCCAAGAAGAAATGCTTTCACGCATCAAAGCAGGCTTGCACATACTCAGCCGTCTCGGGCGACGCACTAGTTGCACGCTCATCGGCAGGTGTATGTTACCAGCGGAAGCTCGTGCACAGCTTACTTTGAAACCCCTACCCAAAAATATGCTGGCATGAATTCATGACAAAAGAAGAAAGGCTAGGGCAGAAAAACTCGCATAATACTTTCAGGATCGCCCACACGTAGTGTATGTTGGCGCTGCTCGACAGGATAGAGATCGTTACAGCATATGCGCGGTGACCGGCCATGGTCAACCTATTACTGCCGCCACCGTAAAAACAACCTCAGCCTTAGAGGCAGAAGAAGCCAGGTTTAGAAGCACAGATATTTGGGCGAGTTTGTACTGATCCATGACGGTAATTTGGAGCGCGAAAATAGACACGATACACGAGAAAGACTGAACAGGACGAGCACTCACTTCAAACTACTTTATTCACAGAAGATGGCCAACTTTTATCATACACCAAAAGCAACAAAAAAACAGAGAAACGCATGCGTGATACTACAATCTAACAACCGAAGAACAACTATCACCTCCCAGTTAAAAATGATAACAAAACCAAAACCACACAACTACCTCCTGCGCATGAGGTTGACAAGACAGGTTGTTAGATTGTGGTCTAAGGGAGCTTCGCTCCTAAAAACATTTGTTTATATTGGTTGAAAATATTAAGGCGAAAGCCTTTAATGTCTCATGCTCACGTCCGTCCGGTGGTGGCGTGCGTCCTGACCATCATTACTGCGTATGCGCAAACACTCCCACGCGCCTACTCTCCTAAGCTCCCCCCTCTCTCTCCTCTAGGTATCCCTCCAGGTGGTGTTGATCCCTCCCGCCCGCGGTGTTTACACTCCCATTGCGCATGCGCGTCCCGTCCCCCCTCTCTCTCCTACGCTCCCCCCCCCCCCTCTCTGCTCTAGGCATCCCTCCCGCGGCGTTTACACCCCCATTGCGCATGCGCGTCCCCTGCCCCTCTCTCTCCTCTCCTACGCTGCCCCCCTCTCTCTCTCCTGTAGGCATCCCTCTCCGCGGCGTCCACACCCTCACTGCGCGTGCGCGTCCCCTCCCCATCTCTCTCATCTAGCCATCCCTCCGAAAGATGATAGTCTTGTGCCGGCCGTACTCCTATGTTTTGCCTTGCCTCAGACAGCGCCTACTCTACGTTGAATTGGCCGCATCTCGCTGGCATTGATAAAATAGAGGCGGCGCTACGCGAGATATGGACGCCATCGAAAAACATGAGCTTGTGCTGAACAAGAGTTCCGTCGTCCCTGCCAAGTTGTTGTTTTTGAATTTTACGCGGTGCTTTCTTTCTTCTTGTACATTATTAGGTAACTGAAATATTGATTTGTTATGACTAAATTGAAAGAGGAAGTGAGGACTGAATGTCTGAAGTTTAGGGAAGAGATGCAGCAGGAATTTAAGTTGTTCCGTGAGTCTCTGGAAAGGGATTTCAGGAGTGAAATTCGAGACTTGAAAAACAGAACAAAGGAACATGACTAAAAGCATTGACTACGCTCATGACAGTATTGAGGATGTGAAGAAAAAATTAGAACAAGCGTTAGCTGAAAATGCTCTGCTTAAAAGTGATAATGCTTCTCTGCGCCTAGAAAACGCGTCCTTGAAAACCTCCGTGTTTGAGCTGGAGCATCGATTGACCGGCGTTGAGCAGTACTCTAGGAATGTAAATATAGAGATACAAGGCGTTGAATCTGTCAGTGACTTGCTTTGTAAACTAGGCACGGTTATCGGAGAGCCACTTGGCAAGGATGACATAGAGGCGTGTCACCGTGTGCCGAGTAGAGCGGAGAACAAGAGCAACATCGTTGTTCAATTTAAGTCTCGCGTCAAACGTGACAATGTGCTAAAGAAGGCAAAAAGGCGCGTCTTACAAATGCAGATTTAGGCATTGGCAACTCAACTTCCTTTTCACCGCCTGTGTATGTGAATGAACATCTCTGCCCGACGTTGAAAAAACTGCTCGTGACCGCTGTAAAAAAGAAGTACGAAATGAAATGGAAATCTGTGTGGTCTTTAAACGGAAAGATATACGCTAAACAGTCTGACGAAACACCTGCTGTACACATACCTAGCGAGCGTGATATCGACAGGATTTTTTGGAGGGCAGAGTGGTTCTGCGTCTGCGTAGTGTCAGTTGATGTGCTTGCTTGAAACATTTGAAATAGCGTGTTTTTTTCTTTTTTTTTCCTGTTTCTTGACTATGGATTATCTAGAGCTTGCTTTTTCCTGGTGATATGAGCTTACATAACCACACAAGCACCTCAATTCTGCATATTAACGCAAGGTCAATTAAACATAAAAGGGACGACATGGCACTCTTTTTTAGAACAATTCCAATTAAAATTTGACCTCATTATGATGCCTGAAACTTGGGGTACAAATGACGAACCAACTTTTTACTCTGGATGGCTACAATACATTCTACCTTAATCGGACGCATAAGCGAGGAGGGGGGGTTGGTTTGCTCGTTACGGCAAAAAAGGAATTGCCACGTCGTCCCTGAATTCAGTAAGATAGCAGATGATTACGAAATACTTACAGTCCAGTTTAAAGATGAGTTGATCTCGGTAATTTACCGACCGCCAAATGGAAGCATGGCAAGTTTCATGCAGTTTTACGAGAATTTCTTGGAGTATGCTAGTTGTAATAATTTCCTCCTTATTTCTGCAGGAGATTTTAATATTAACGTACTGGAAAACAACTCTGTGACCCGCGAGCTAAATAACCTTTTTACTCTCTAGTGGATTTAAAAATCTGATTAGTACGCCAACTCGAATTACATGTTCCACAGCATCAGCACTGGATCTTGTCATTACCAATATTGACACAGTAATTTATAGCGCAGGCACAATAACATCTGATATTAGTGACCACTGTCCCGTGTATATCAACTATTTTTTGCAAACCTCTCGATAAAGGGACGCGGCAGGTGCTGCCTACCATACAGCATATTACATCTCGAAGTCTTGAAGCATTTACTCTTGATATATCAAATCAATGCTGGTCATATGTATTTAAAGTGAAAAATGCCGATAACGCATACGATGCATTCGTCCAGATTTTTAAACGCATTTACGCAAGACATTTTCCTTTCAAAACGTTAAAATCTGCAAGAAAGGCCAGAAAACCTTGGGTTACTCGCGAGCATTTGACAATGATAAAGCGTAAAAACGTCTGTTATCACACTTTTTTGCGTACGCGCTCTGCTGAAACTTTGAAAGAATTTAAAAAAGCTTCGAAATAGATTAAACGTTGAACTTCAGCGTGGCAAGAAAGCCTACTATCAGCGTATTTTTGAACATACCAATCGGAAACGGTAAAATGCAACGTGGAAGCTAATTAATAACATACTCGGTCGTGATAACAAAAATGCTTTGCCTGAGTCTATAACCTTTGGGGGTAAAGATTTAAGTGGCGCAGCACTCGCAAATCATTTTAATGACACTTCATAAATGCAGTTGCGTCGTGCAATGATAACGCGGATTTTGTCGCTAGATGCAGTAACGTGAGCCAAAGTATTTTTCTGGACCCAACAAACGAAAGTGAAGTATGCGAAGTCTTCAAGCATCTAAACAATACTAAATCGCTTGATGCCGATGACTTGCAGATCACACCAATAAAACACGTTTTATATTTACTTAGTGATGTACTAGCCTATATATATAACTTAGCTCTTGAACATGGTGTTTTCTCAGAAGCCATGAAGAAAGCTCGAGTATCAGTCATTTTTAAGGGTGGCGACCGCAACGCCGAAAGTAACTACAGGCCTATATCGGTCCTTCCCGTCTTCTCTAAATGTTTAGAAAAAATTATTCATGTTCGCATAACGAAATTCTTTAATAAGCATAATGTGTTAACAGATGCGCAGTTTGGCTTTAGATGCGGCAAGTCCACTGAAACCGCATTGGTGACATTAAAGGAAGCTGTACTTCATAACTTTGAACAAAATAAATTCACACTCGGCATCTTCCTAGATTTCAGTAAGGCATTTGACGCGCTTCATCATAATATATTGTTAGAGAAATTAGAATCAAATGGCATTCGTGGAGTTGGCAAATCATTAATTCAATCATATCTTAGCAATACGTGTCAAAGTGTTCACATTAATAAAAATAGCTCGTTATTTTTGCTCCTCACTCGTGGTGTACCGCAAGGCAGTATACTTGGTCCGCTGATGTTCAATGTTTACATTAATGATATTGTTCCACTAGACACAACAGTTAAATACGTCATATATGCAGATGATTCAACAATAATCCTTGTTGGCTTTAACTTGGAAGATATTATAAGCAAAGCAAATGATATACTTTCAAGGATTTCATCGTGGTCCAGAATGAACCACCTTAAAATCAATCTAAATAAAACCAAAGCAATTGTTTTTCGTGCCAAAAATAAAGTACTGACTGCACATAAACCTTTAGTTCTTGATTCAGTGCCCATAGATATTGTTGATACCCACAAAATACTTGGAGTTTATTTTTCATCCAACCTAGGCTGGGATAAACACATAAATTTTATTTGTAAGAAGCTTTCATTGGTAACAGGAGTTTTGTCTCGTTGTCGTAACATTTTGCCACTCAAGGTCAAACTTCAGATATATAACGCGCTGTTTAATTCACATCTAATGTATTGCACCCTTGTATGGGGCACGACAAGCAAAGCAAACATAAACAAACTCAGTACTCTGCAAAAAAAGATGGTCCGCCAAATTGGAAATATTGACCCGTTCGGAACAACGCGTGAAGCTTTCCAAGAATTCAGTATAATACGAGCTGACAACCTTTATACATTTCGCTTATTGTACATACTTTCTTTCTCAAATAGGGAGCTCTCCAACTTCATTAGATCACTGTCATGCCTAGAGCGTCGGGTCATTACAGTTCCCACAAGAAATACAGACATTTGGTTCGTACCGCGTTTCCGCACTACGTATAGATACCAAGCCTTGGTCTACAACGTTCCCACATCACTTAACACGCACAAAAGTACGATCACCTACAACAAGAAACAATTACACTCACATTTCTGCTCTCTGGCGTCATAGGCACACACGCAACAAACTTTTCATAGTCTATTTCATGTTTTTATAGTTTAGCCTAGTGTAAATACATTGTATCATGTTACATCTTGTTATCTTGCGTTTTATTAGCGATACGTATGTATGTGTGTTCACTTAAATGTATATATGTGTGCTTTTGAGTGTATAGATGTCAATGTATAAGATGGTCTATTCACGGTGTACATTGATTTCTGAAACAATTTTTTTATTACACATTTATAGTATGTATCTTAAATAATCAGTTCTGAAATCGTTTTTGAATTATGTATTGTTCGTGTTTTCTTTTGTACTTGCACGTTATGTACCTTGATTCATTTCCGCACTACTGCCATGTGTATGTACAGGTCACCAGGGCCTTTGTCAAGCCATTCTCATGGCTTTTAGCCTTGGCGACCTTCCAGTTTTGTCTGGTAAATAAAAACATTTGAATTGAAAAATTGAAAAAAAAGGGCCACTGCCAGCGTCTGGACTTTATCGTCGGCAAAGCGCTTTTTCGTGCAAAGCGTCGCAGTTCATGCACAGCTTCGCATTTACAGCACAGCCTAAAAGACACTAGGGTCTTTAGAATTACGTATCTGTGTCTTTTCTAATAAAAGAACACACGACCTGATAATTACATATTAATGTTGCGCCTCAGGTATGCGTAGTATTTGCTTTTTGATCGAATATGTTCACAAGTATGAATGAAAATACCAGTTCAAGATGGCTGGGCGTTCAGAAATTAGTTAAACTTTGGCCCTGTAGCTAGCTGAATCGGGTGAGAGACAGACAGAAAGACCAAACTTTTTGCGTTTAGGTATCCCAAGAAAGACTATCGTCTTTAAAACCGACTGCTCGCGATGCACAACCGTTCAACGCCTACGCAGGCAGCGCCTGTTAGCCTGTTTCTTGATTGAAAAAACCGACTGCTCGCGCTGAACAACCGTTCACTGGCCACCCCGTATATATAGACACTGGATCTTGACCTGCAAGGTTGTGCCGGTGGGAGATTTGTCCTGTGCGTTGCCGAACGATAAAAAATCGCAGCGTGCGCGTTAACTAAAAGCGGACTGCGGGTACTGTGTCCAATCGAAGTCTTCTGTCTCTCATTGCCCATTAGCAGCGATTGGCATGTTCCAGTAGGAAACACCGGTCCATCACTGCGTGATTGCGCCTCCCCAGATTTCTCTCCTGCGCAACGCCACAATTCCCCACGGACTTTGCCATGTCTTCGCCAGTGTAAGCGTCTACGCCGCCGCTTACACTGGCGGTGGCGTTGACGCCTACACTGGCGAATACATGGCAAAGTCAGTGGAATGGCCACATGCTTTCGCCGAACACACTTTGGAATCTACAAAATGTCCTTCAATTTTTTTAGCAGATACTATGTCGACTGGTAAAAAGAGCTCAAAAATATCTGCGGCTGAAACGTTGCCGCTGTTTTTACAAAAATTGCCTGAACATGCGTGCTTTCTTGCTTCTTTGCTAGGCCTATTTAAGGCGGAAAATTAATATATTGTTTTGCTTGTGACGTCACCTTAAAGAACAATGACAATATAATGCTTCAAAAGAGAATACGCCGTTGTACGCAGTATAAAGGTAAAATACGCATGATTTATTCCCACTTTAATTTTCCTCCTCATCGGAATACTCACAGGGCGGTCGCGTGACCAACCAATCTTTATGAACGAAAATACTTTTCTTTTTTTTATTTTGAACATAACCCGCAGCGACATTTAGGCATTGCTGCGGGGGGCACAGCCCTTCATAGAATGAATCCGCAGTCTTGCGGCCAACCAAATCGGCTGGTAACATATTCCATTCGGCAATCGCTTGCGTAAAAAAGGAATGTTTAAACAGATCAGTTCTGGGGGTGTATGAGCGTACTTGAAATTTGTGGTCATGACGAGAGGACTGATAATGGGCTGATTTTAAATAATCTGAAGGATTAATCCCTGTTTTCTTGTCATAGATTGAGTAAAATATTTTTAATCTTAGATTACGTCTTCGGTCTTGCAAGGATTGCCAATTAAGGTCTCTATTCATCTCTCACGAGCTTTCAGTTCGGCCATATTTACCCAGAACAAATCTTGCTGTAATTGACTGAATGCGCTCAAGTGCATGAATATGTACTTCTTGAAACGGATCCCCTACAGGACAGGCATATTCCATTATAGGTCTAACATAGGCATAATACGCGGCCTGTTTAACTTCTGTGGTTACGTGTTTAAGATTTCTTTGTAAAAAACCAAGGGCTTCTCCAGCTCTGCTGACCACGGTGCCAATATGTTCAGACCATCCCCCATCCTCAGAAAAAATATCTCCCAAATACGTGTATTTGTCTCCTTTCCTAATAACTTCATTGTTTAAGATATATTGATTCATCAACCTATTGACCCTTTTAGTAAAGCTAACGTGAACGCAGTTATTAGTGTTTAGTACCATGTCATTATTTTTACACCATACCTCCGCATGATTAAGGTCATCCTGAAGCTGGGTGGAATCCGTTTGGTCGGTCAAGTCGGTATACAAGACACAATCATCAGCAAAAATTCTAATACGAAACTTAATTACATCCGAAATATCATTAATGTACACAAGGAAGAGAAGTGGGCCCAGTACGGAACCCTGGGTACCCCTGATGTCACCGAAACTAAACGTGAACATGATCGACCTAAAACTACCTTCTGTTTCCCCTTGATGTTAATAGTCCGTAATCCATCGGCAAATGGTTTCATCAATGTTCAAATTCTGCAATTTTTGTATGTATACCGTATCGAAGGCCTTTCTAAAATCCAAAAAATAAAACAATCTATCTGTCCTCTATCATCTAAGGTTGATGCTATATCATTATAGAATTCAATTAATTGGGTTGTGTATGAAAAACCATGTCTAAACCCCGTGTTGTTTAGGATGAAAAAATTCAATTGAAGTCAGGTGATTCATTAAAGCACAATATAAAACATGTTGAAGTATTTTACAACAAATCGGCGTCAGCGAAATAGGTCTGTAATTGGATACATCTGATTTAGAACCACTTTTGAAAACCGGCACAACATTAGCTACCTTCCAGTCATCAGGAAGCTTGCCTTCATCTAGTGATTTTTTATATAACATATAGGTAGCGTGCGACTGCCTGAGAGCAGTGTTTTAAAACTCTTGGTGATATGCCATCTGGGCCAGTTGCTTTACATTCGTCAATGCGCTGTAACAACTTAATTATACCATTAAATGAGAGCTCTATCTCACCCATAGGCAAACATTGTTCTGTTTTATTCGCGACAATGACTTGCGTAGGAGGACAGCAAAAACCGATTGAAAGAAGTCGTTGAAGAGTGTGGCCTTATCACTATCCTCAGTTACTATCTCGCCACCATGACGTAGATTTGGTGGGCTAACCTTCTCACTACCACATCGTTTCATATATTTCCAAAACCTCTTCTTATTAGGAAAAGTCATTGGCCAAGCCCTTAAAGTACATTTTCCTGGCTTCTCTCAGTTTAATTTTATAAAGTGCCGTCAAGTCTTTCATTTTATCAAAAATGTTCGGGGGATCTATTTTGGCAATTTCGAGGGAAATCCCTCTTGAGCTTTCTGATTAGCTGAATAAGATGTCCATTTATCCAAGGTTTCTTCCTTTTGCTTAGCTTATTGCTTGGGGATACTCGGGACGAGGCGCCGAATGAGCCCAGTAATGCGTTCTTAGAACACTAGCCATAGCTGCTCAACAGTTGCTTCGTCTGCACTGCATTCAAATGACAGGAATTGATGCACTCTAATCCTGTAAAACAAGATTCTCCTAGATTCGTATGTTTTTGCATCTACAGGAGATCTGGTTAGCTTTGCGAAAACAATGTTGTGATCACTTATCCCGGTAATAACATGCGTCTCGGTAATGACATCAGGGGTATTACAGAACAACAAATCCAGAATGTTGCCGCCTCGTGTAGGACTTGAAACATACTGCACGAGGCCTAGCACGTCAGTAAAGGTTTTCAACTCACAATATGTGTAGCTGCATTAGATTTTAAGACACAGGTACCGTTAGTCCACTTAGCATACGGCAAATTAAAGTCACCCGCAAGAACGACACAGTCTTTAGAAAAAGTGCAGGCAATTTTTCTCAGCTGACGCATAACAGTCGGTTCAGAAACGTTGGCCGATAGAAAGCACCAACAATAAAACTAGAACGATCACTTTGCACTATGCGGCACCAAACATATTCGGTTTCGTTGTTATGAATGTGCATTTCTTCGGACATCAAGGAATCCTTCAAAAAAGAATGAAAACACCACCACCATGCGCTGACCGGTCTTTCCGATATGTATGAAAATTGCAAGGAAACATTTCAGAGTTCGAAATTGTTTCGTCAAGCCAACATTCTGACCCAATGACTATGTCAGCGTTCACTGACTTGATAAGGCCGCCCAGATCACCAGCTTTATTCTTCACA
>JALIZH010029298.1:0-12034 GCA_030522465.1 Rhipicephalus appendiculatus | reverse complement strand
ATTAACAGTATTTAACAAGTTAACAGTATTTAACAGTATTTATGCTGTGACGAGGTTCTTGTGATAATGTGAACTACTGAAAACAAACGAGTCAGGAACCCCTCTCCCCTCCTCCTCACCGGTTGTACTTCAAGCGACCGCCCCCCCCCTAAAATGAGTGGCTGGATCCGCCCCTGCCTCGCGAAGCATCGCAATCCCGCCATGTCGTGCTCCGTTGGTGTTTTCTGTAGGATTCTGTACATAGGCCAGTCCAGTGTGTTTTCTGTACATAGGCCAGTCCGGTAAATGCATTAACGAAAGACTTCGCCAGCACAATAATACTTTAAAGGGAACGCCGACATCACACTTTTGCGCCCATTGCAGATCATGTGGGTCTAAACCTCTTAAAGGGACCGACAACTGATTTTTTCTCGACCCATTTTTTTACGGCGCGACAGAAAGCTCACCCTTCGTAGTGTTTGTAGCTGCAGTAGTTAATCCCAAAAGCACATAGTTATTTTACAAGCAGTATTTTTTCTACCTGAAAGGCTGTAAACACACATGTACCTTTCCTCCAGCAACGCTGAGAATTGATAGCGATGCCGCCAGCCCTTCTCGTGATTTGTGAAAGCTGTCGTCGTTCTGATTTCGCAGAAGTTCCTGTAACTGTGCTTAACCACCTTTATTTTGAGCTTTCGAACTATTTTTGAAAATAACAAGCTGCTACAATGAGATGATGTGGAATTATACACCTTCTTTGTGTGTGCGTGCTCTCTCTCCTCTCTCTCTCTCTTTCTCAATCTTTAAATCTCCCCCACCCCTTTCCCCAGTGTAGGGTAGCATACCGGTTCTACTAGACCGGTTAACATCCCTGCCTTTCCTTTCCCTCCTCTTTTTTCCTTCCTTCCCTGTATTTATACCGCGTTGTGTGCACCTGCGCCCAAGGTTGCCTGTGTCATGGGTGGCTTGTCCCGGCATCGTACTCTCTCGATGGACGAGTCGAGCCAAGTCACCGAAAACGTCACTACGCATTATGCACGGCCGCGCCGAGTCGCAGTGCGCGTCATTTCTGAGACGAAGGGTTGGTAGAAAAATTATGTCGCTCAAAAATCTTAGCGACCTGCAAACTGCGTGCACGGTTGCATGAGCACGCTGAAAAGTTGCTCAAGACGCGCTGACGAGCATGGTATCATTACGTCACGCGAAGGCAGCGCCGCTTTAATGCATGCTACTAACGCAGGCCTATGTGTACATTTTTATGTAGTAATATCTTTTAATATAAAGAGACGAACAATATTTCACTACCAACAAAAAGATCCTCAACCGTCTACAGCAATCAACGATCACGTGACAGGGTACATCCATTCGTTGATGTATTTGCCACCAGATGGGCCAAAGTTCATTTTTCGCGTCTTTCGATGAAGAAATAAAAATATAAATCCACCTCTCACGAAAAAAAAAACAGGGTTGGTTTGAGTCAGCGCGACGCATAATCTTTCCATCGGTGGAGTCATCTCAGTTCATGTTCTGTGCAGTTGTCGGTCCTTTTAAACATCAAAGTGCTTTACGCCAAGGTCCACCACGGCTCCACTGACGTATTTCCGTCATGGATATTACGTTGTAAAATATACAATAACAGATGGCAAAGAAAAAAAACTGGAACAAAAAGCTCCGTCGCCTGGAGTCGAACCTACGACCACTCGCTCCCCCAGCGTGCGGCGTGAATCGACTCGGTCCCAGATCAGACGTTCTTGACAGTACTAACGGCTAGGTATTTATATACACCATTTACCGTTGGCGGTACTCAGAGCACAGCGGTTTCAGCGTGTTGTTATCACTAGCGAGATGGCGCGAAGGGCGCCCTTTAAAGGTGGTCGCCCAGCGCATTGCGATGCTCGCACGCTTATCTCTGATGGTTTGAACGTCTTGTGCTTTCACGGCAAGCATGCGTTGAAGTTACAGAGAGCACGAAGGTCACTTCTCTCGCTGCAGCGGCCGCGTTTGCGAAAGAAGCGCGCAGCTCACACACAATGAAGCAACAATTGTGACTTTTGTTAGTTCGCGCTCGTCCTGTGTATATTTGTGCGTTCGTTTCCTGCGTCCTTCTTTGTGTTTGAGCAGAGCACTTTGAGCGTCGAGCTGTGACAGTTAGTCCGCGCTCGTCCTGTGTTTCTTCTTGTCGTGCGTCCTTTCTGCTTGTGGGGGCGCGCTGCAAGTTTCGAGCTGCTTGCCGTTCTTCGCGTCACATTAGAATTCGTTACTATAGCAGTCATTCCTTCGCCCTTGTCGCGAAACAGTGCACAATAAACGCTCAGCTACCTCTCTCAAGACAAGTTTCATGATGATTTCTATGACAGAGGGATCATCTATGTTTCTTTTTCAGCAACACTGTCATTATGCTGAAACACAAAGACACGTGAACTCGCTGAATCGCTCCTTATCAAAAAAGGGTGATGAATGTATATCTGAACCGTCAGTTTGTTTACTAGATTGCGAGGTACGCACGTTCAACCATTTCTTTAACGTCACCTAAATTTTCTGCGCGCGCATGTGTTGGTTTTTATTGCGTTCATCAAGTTTTCGTTTCAAGAAACCTCAGTTGTTAAACTGCGCTCGTACTGTGTCCTTCTCTTGTGCTCCGTCTTGTTTGCGCTGATTTTTCACAAATATGCACGTTCCTAAGAATCTAAGATTCAGCTACTTCTAAGCTGATAAATCGGGGTGTTCCTCTGCTCTGCCTGGATTCCGCGCTCAAGAAATCATGCATTCACACGATAAAGGCTGCCTTTGACGAACAAGTTAGGCACCTTATTTGGCAGGCTTCCCTGGTTCGTTGCTTACGTCAGTGGTGGAAACTCTCCTGCAGAAGCAGCAAGAAACCGGTGGTAGCAAGCACGGCTACTGTAAGGCCTACAATGGTTCCTTATCTTCATAAGATGACCTACAACCTCAAAAAGGTGGCAGGCAGGTATGATGTCCCTCTTGTTTTATCTGCCCCTGTGAAGCTCTTCCCTCGCACCACTGCTGAGTGATCCGCAGACTGCGGTGTTTGAATTATTGAATTGCTTTTATTAGTTTGAGTCAACGATAAATGCGAAACCTACTAGACTGCATTTAACCACATGCAGCTATCCGCTGACGGCCTGCTTACACAGCATGCTTACACAGCACCGGGAAATGGCACCGGTGTGTGCAATGCACCGTTACCTACACGCTAAATTTAGAAGTAAAAAGAACACGATCAAGGTAAGGGTCGATTGAAGTAAAAAAAAAAAAGGATGTGTTGCGCGGCAGCTAAGTTGCAGTTATGAACCAACGTATGGTCACTTATATACGATTATGTTGGTTTTAACTGCGACTTATCCGCGATACAACACATTTTTTTTTTTATTTTGATAGATCGTTTTCTTAATATTAGTGCTCTTCCTACTTCTAAATTTAGCTTATAGGCGATGGTGTGTTGCACACATCGGTACCACTTCCCGATGCTGCGTAAGCATATGGTGTGGACCGTCAGCGGACAGCTGCATGTTGTTAAATGCAGTCTAGTAGGTTTCGCATTTCTCGTTGACTCAGACTAATAAAAGCTGGTCAATAATTTAAACAAGCCCGGGCAAAGTTCATTATGTTGTCTAGATGTTCCCCCGCCTCTGTGCAGTTTGTAAATACCGCTGGGACGCATTGCTACGGCGTATAAACACGTGTAAACGCAGAGAGTGTAGAACGCACATTCAAAATTATTTTTCTCGCTTAAAACAAAGAGCAATTCGATAAAACTTTCTGAGTGAGTAGCCAATAAAGGTTGTTTTTACTAGGACCACCTCAATGTTGAATTTACGACCAAACATGTGCAAAAATGAACATTTTTGCAACTTTGTCGCCACCTGGACACTTTATTTCGCATTATATACGTCTCAAATTATTTTTACTCTATAGCAAAACTTTCTGGCAATACGCTAATACACATTGTCATATTTCGCTGAATGTTATCTTTCTATAAAAAAATCCGCAATATGGACCATATTGTCTTTATTCATCATCATCATCAGCCTAACTACGCCCACTGCAGGGCAAAGGCCTCTCCCATTTTCCGCCAATCAACCCGGTCCTGTGCTTTCTGCTGCCACTTTATACCTGCAAACTTCTTAATCTCATCTGCCCACCTAATTTTCTGTCTCCCTCTCACGCGTTTGCCTTCTCTTGGAACCCAGTCAGTTACCCTTAATTATCATCGGTTATCCTGCCTAAGCGCTACGTGCCCGGCCTATGTCCATTTCTTCTTCTTGATTTCAACTATGATATCCTTAACCCCCGTTTGTTCCCTGATCCACTCTGCTCTCTTCCTGTCTCTTAAGGTTACACCTATAATTTTCTTTTCCATTGCTCGCTTTGTTAGCCTCCAGAATTCTGCTCTGTAGGTGAGTACCGGTAAGATGCAACTGTTACATACCTTCCTCTTGAGGGATACTGGTAGACTACTATTCATGATTTCAGAATTCTTGCCGAATGTGCTCCACCCCATCCTTATTCTTCTAGCTATTTCACTCTCATGGTCCGGCTCCGCAGTTACTACCTGTCCTAAGTAGACATATTCCTTTACAACTTCCAGTGTCTCGCCACCTATCGCAAAGCGCTGTTCTCTGCCGAGACTATTGCATATTACTTTAGTTTTATGCATATTAATTTTTAGACCTACTCTTCTGCTTTCTGTGTCCAGTTCACTAATCATGAGCTGTAATTCGTCTGCAATGTCATCAGCGAATCGCAGATTACTAAGATACTCTCCATCAGTGGCGTAGCCAAGGGGGGTTGGGGGGGGGGGGTTCAAACCCCCCGAAATTTTTCAGTTTTGCTTGCGTATATATACACGCACAAATACAAACGCACGCACGAACATACATAAAGTATGGTTGACCCCCCCCCCCCCCCCCCCCGAAAAAAATTTCTGGCTACGCCCCTGCTCTCCATTAACTCTTATCCCTAACTCTCCCCAATCTAGGGCCCTGAAAACCTCCTGTAAACACGCGGTGAATAGCATTGGAGAGATCGTGTCGCCCTGCCTTACACCCTTCTTTATTGGGATTCTGTCGTTTTCTTTATGGAGGACTATAGTGGCTGTGGATCCGCTGTAGATTTCTTCCAGTATGTTTATATAGGCTTTGTCGATGCCCTGATTCCGTAGTGCCTGCATGACTGCTGATGTCTCCACCGAATCAAATGCCTTCTCGTAATCTATGAAGGCTATGTATAGGGTTTGGTTGTATTCCGCGCATTTCTCTATCGCCTGATTGATAGTATGAATATGGTCTATTGTTGAGTAGCCTGTACAAAATCCTGCTTGGTCCTTTGGTTGACTGAACTCTAATGTCGTCTTAATTCTATTAGCTATTATTTTTGTAAATAGCTTGTAGACAACGGACAGTAAGCTGATTGGCCTGTAATTTTTCAAGTCCTTGACGTCCCCTTTCTTATGGATTAAGATGATGTTGGCATTCTTCCAAGATTCTGGTATCCTCCCCGTCAAGAGACACCTCGTATACAGGGTGGCCAGTTTTTCTAACGCAACCTCTCCACCATCTTTCAACAGGTCTGATGTTACCTTATCCTCACCAGCGGCTTTGTCTCTTTGCATTCCCTTTAGAGCTTGCTTTACTTCCCCTGTGATGGGATGTCGAATTCCTCTGGGCTTTCACTGCTTCTTGCGACATCATCCTCCTTGTCTCGGCTGCTGTACAGTTCTCTGTAGAACTCCTGTGCTACCTCGACTACCCTATCCATATTGGTTGTGACTTTGCCTTTCTTGTCCCTTAATGCATACATCTGATTTTTCCCTATGCACAGTTTTGCCTTCACAGCTTTTAGGCTTCTTCCCCTCTTTACAGCATGCTCAATTCCCTTCATGTTATACCTTCTTATGTCGGCTACCTTACACCTATTGATTAACTTCGAAAGCTCCGCCAGCTCTATTTTGTCTGTTGCATTTGAGGCTTTCATGGTTTAACGTCTCTTAATGAGGTTTTTCGTCTCCTGGGACAGCTTGCCGGTATCCTGTCTAATGACTGTACCCCCGACTTCCATTGCACACTCCTCAATGATATTCGTCAGATTATCGTTCATTGCGTCAACGCTAACGTCCGTTTCCTCGGTTAAAGCCTCGAACCTATTCTGAAACAAAACTCTGAATTCCTGTACTTTCCCTCTCAGCGCTAGCTCATTAATTGGCTTCTTGCGTATCAGTTTCTGCCATTCCTTTCTCAAGTCTAGGCGAATTCGAGACCTTACCATTCTATGCATAAGCGTGCGCAGGGTTCCCCTTCAGGGGGGGCGAAGGTTCGTTGCAGCGCCCCCCTCCCCTATGAAGTCAATGGTTAGGGCCGACTTTGCGCCCCCCCTCTCTTGGGTAATTTGGGGGGGGCGGCCGCCCCCTCTGCCCCCCCCTCGTGCGCACGCCTATGATTCTATGGTCACTGCATCGGATCTTGCCAACTACTTCCACATCCTGTACAATGCCGGGGTGAGCACACAGAATGAAGTCTATTTCATTTTTAGTTTCGCCATTAGGACTCCTCCACGTCCACTTACGATTAGCCCGTAAATTATTGCGTTCTGCGAACTCTACTAGTAACTCTCCTCTGGCATTTCTAGAGCCGATGCCATATTCCCCCACTGCATGGTCTCTAGCCTGCTTCTTGCCTACCTTGGCATTAAAGTCGCCCATCACTACAGTATACTGTGTCTTTACCTTACTCATTGCTGATTCTACGTCTTCGTAGAAGCGTTCAACCAATTGATCATCATGGCTGGATGTAGGCGCGTAGGCCTGCACTACCTTCATCTTGTACCTCTTATTAAACTTAATAACGATACTTGCCACCCTCTCACTAATACTATAGTATTCCTCTATGTTGCCAGCTATACTTTTATGGATAAGGAACCCCACGCCTAGTTCTCTTCTGTCAACTAAGCCCCGATAGCATAGGACGTGTCCGTTCTTTAGCAGTGTATAAGCCTCATGTGTCCTCCTAACCTCGCTGAGCCCTATTACATCCCATTTAACACCCTCTAATTCCTCGAATAGCACAGCTAGACTCGCCTCACTAGATAACGTTCGAGCGTTAAACGTAGCCATGTTCAGATTTCAATGGCGGCCTGTCCGGACCCAGAGATTCTTAGCACCCTCCGCTGCGTCGCAGGTCTGACCGCCGCCTTGGTCAGTTGCTTCGCAGCCGCTGGGGACTGAGGGCCGCGGGTTAATTGGTGTATTCATGTGGGAGGTAGTGGCCAAGTACTGCACCAGGGTGGCCAATCCTGCTCTGGTGAGGGAGTGCATTACCGGCTGTGGTCGCCAGTGAGGCCGGCCGCACCCCAGGCCTTGTAATTCGATCACGCGGAACACGTCCGGCACCGGGATTCGAACCACGGACCTCTTGCATGCGAAGCTTATGGTCTACCTCTAAATAGGGTGTGTGTCGCACTTTCTCAGCACTTCTGAATTCTATATTGTCCTATAGGGCATCTTAAAGTAACACACGTGCACAGAAGGTTGCAATCACTTTGGGCTATCCGCTAAGCAACATGTAACTGCTGCGTGTACAGTGTCACTCAAAGAGCTCTCTCTGCCCTTCGTTGAAGCTGTCCCAAGCCCGTACGGCGAAACGGAATTCGTCAAATTGGTCGGAATACAAGCTATCGGAACAGTTTTCAATAATTTCATTATGCCGGTGCGCTTCGCTATCGATTGCTCATTTCTGAGGGAGCAATGAATGCTGTCATTTTACGCGATCAGCGACGTTGCAACCTCGTCACGAAATCACGTATTGGGCCAGCGCACCCGGAGGCTCCAGCGCCTCTACTCACCTGTATAGCCCGGTTCGTGCTAAGATTCCGTCGGTCGATTTTACAGCACAGGGCGTCACCGTCTTGTAAATACGGAAGACGCCGAAACTGGTCGCGATGACGATCGGCCTCGTTCTTCCTTTGGCTTTTTCACAAAATAGTCGACGCCCTATACATGCGATTCGACCCAACTTCAAACCTGACTGTTGTCTGCGAGAATGTAGGTATACGAGATCGTCGGCTGGAGATAGTAACCGTTATAGTGGTTGGCAGCGAGACTGCTACTGCGCTAAACGTTTGCGATTATAAACCAGCGTTTTAGGTGAAGCTACGCACACCGTTGGAGTAGTGCAATGACTCGTTTTTCGAACCTTGCGCTGTTGATGTTTAATAGTTATATAATAATTGTTATGTCCGGATGTGTCGTCGGCCCAGAGACGTACGCGCGGGGCGCGGTAGCCTCAAAAGCATAGACAGGCAGGAACGGTTAAAAACGTGTTTATTCCTACTTGGAGGCGGCAGCCGAACTGCCGGGGAAAACGCGCGGTGACTCGTTTGTAACGAGCGGGGGGAGAGGGAAGGAGTCGACAACCGGACGTCCGCAGGAACGGTGTACCGCTTCACTCAAGACGTTCGGGGGCTCGCTCGGGAACAAAGGTGCGCTTGGGACACAACATCTCCTCCCTCCTTAGATTGTCGCTTGGAAGCGATCTGGGGGTCGCCGTGGGCGCGTGGACGCTCTGGGCGCGTAAGCAAGAGGAGCCTTCGCTTGCTGGGTGTCATTTTCTTCCCGTTCAGGGCCGGCTGGCGGCGGCGCCGATTCATCTGGTGCGAGATGCCAGGCTAAGTGGGACGAAGCTTCCGTCGGGGTGCTTGCTTGAAAGGGAGCCTCCCTTGGCAAATTACCTGAACGACGTAGCTGATTAAGGTGGCGGCGAGTGGCCTTTCCGCCTATGTCGACGAGCCATGACCGCAAACCTATGCGTTTAAGTGCCGTCGCTTCAACCCAGCCGGGTCTTCTGTTGAACTGGCGTGCGTATATGCGTTGTCCCATTTCAATTCTCCTGCTACGTGGGAGCTTTTCTTCCCCCTGAGGGGTTTCCGCTGAGGGCTCCGGGACAATTGCTGTCAGCTGGGCTCTCATTTCTCGTCCGAACATATCAATCTTCCTGGCGTTTGCCCTGTGGTGTTTTGAACAGTGTTGTGCTGCCTGAAGAGAAATCGCGCGATGCGGCGTTGCATTGTCCCAGTCTGATCTTTAGTAAGGGCGCGTTTAAGTTCTGCCACGTAGCGCTCGGCTTGTCCGTTCGTCGCTGGGTGGTAAGGGGCTGATGTCACAGAAGAGACGCCGTTGTCGCTGTAAAACTTGAGAATCTCCGTGGACACAAACGGAGTGCCGTTGTCCGAGACTACCTTGCGTGGTAGGCCGAACGTTGCAAACAACGACCGGAGAGTGTCAATAACTGCTGCCGATGTTGTAGTCATTTGCTTTACCTCAAGCCACTTGGTGTATGCGTCTACAACCACCAGGAATGAACACCCTTCGATAGGTCCAGCACAATCAATGTGCAGGGTGTGCCAAGGCGTGTCTGGTCTTTCCCATTCAGGAATAGGGGCTCTTGGCGGGGCTCTGTGGTTGCATTGACAAGGCTGGCAATCTTGCACTGTTGATTCTATGTCATGGTCGATACCAGGCCACCACATATAACTTCTGGCACACTTCTTCATGGCAACAATGCCTCGATGACCTGCGTGGACAAGCGACATGGCTTGTCCGCGAAGTGCTGCCGGAATCACAACTCTTGATCCCAAAGTGATGCAGCCGCGATGAGTGCTTAACTCCGTAGCTCGCTTGCGGTACGCGTTGAAGTGTTCACCCTTTAGCTTCTGCACCTTGCCTTCTTGTATAGCTGCGTAGACTTCCTTCAAGACAGTGCACTCCTGCGTTGATGCTGCTACCGTGTCAGCTGTTAGCGGAGGGTTCGGCAGCGCCTCGAACATGAGTATGTCACCTGGCGGGGGTGGTTCGTCGATTGTGGTGCCCAGCGGCAGGCGGCTTAGTGCGTCAGCGTTCTGGTGTTTCTTACCAGTGCGATGTACGAGTTCGTAATCGTACGCCGACATCTTGATGCACCATCGTGTCATTCGCGGCGACAATGTCTGTGGCATTGGCTTCTGGGGACCCATGATACCCAATAAGGGCCGATGATCTGTAATGAATGTCACTCTTCTGCCGGTAATGTACTGGCGGAAGTGGTCGGCTGCGTAGACGATGGCAAGTCCCTCTTTATCTAGCTGGGAATAATTCCTCTCTGCCTGCGATAGGGTGCGCGCTGCGAAAGCAATCGGGGCTTCCCGTCCCTGGTCGTCAGCTTGGGAGAGGACTGCTCCCACTCCGTACGGTGATGCGTCGCAGGCTAGCAGTAGGGGTCTCCTTTCGTCGTAGTGTCGCAGAACAGTAGACTTCCGAAGTAGTTCTTTAAGGGCAACAAATGCTTTTTGGTGGCGTGGCGACCAATTCCATGGGACTTCTTTCTGGAGTAGCTGGTACAGATCGTTGGCCACTGTAGCTCGATCTTCTAAGAACCGGTCGTAGAACGTTAAAGGGACCCTAAAACGGTTATTTGAAGCTTTGTCAGCGTTTAGGCTAGAGCATCATCGAACCATTGGCACCACAAATTTCGCTGCACGCCGTGTACCAAGGCGGCTACGGCCAATTATATCATACCCTCCTTCTTACCTCTGCCTTGCCTCCTCAACTCATGATACACGCTGGCATCGCTGGCGATCGCAGAGCTCATGTGAGCACACTCGATGATTTGAGCTTCGCCCGGTGATGACCTCTGAGACTGCACGCCGACAGGTTGCGTGCATCTCGGAGACCATAGCCCCAGTGCGCCCAGCAGCACGCACGCCGTCTGGCAACAGAGACATCGCGGAGGGGTTGATATCTGCTCCGACAGGTGCCGCCACCCTACCAGCCAATTTTTCGTGCGCGCACACCGCAGCCAATCAGATCGTGCGCAGACTGCGTGTCATACTGGGGAGGGGGCGGTTGAAAACGCGTTGGGCTGAGCCGCAGTGATCTGCAGCGATTCGCAGCTTTATAGCGTTGTAATCAATTACACAGTGTACGCAGAGAGCTTAAATTAGTCTGTAAATGAGCCTTAGGACTTGGTCTACTGGCTCAATGTGTTTGTACAAAATCGTCAAAACCGTTTCAGGGTCCCTTTAATAGCCCTAAGAACGACTGGAGCTCTTGCTTGTTAGTAGGCGCTCGTGCTTCGGTGATTGCTCGCACTTTGTCTTCAGTAGGATGAATACCGTGCGCGTCAATTTGATGTCCAAGAAACTTCACTTCAGGCACCGCAAACACACATTTTTCCTTGCTGATGCGCAAGTTAGCATTTGATAGCCTTTCAAGGATGAGCTCCAAACGCTCCGCGTGCTCTTCAGTGGAGGCGCCACCGACAATAACATCGTCCAAGTAGACGCAAACTCCCGGGATCCCGTTAAGTGTAGACTCCATAAATTTCTGGAAGATTGCTGGTGCTGCAGCTATGCCGAATGGTAGCCTTTTGACTTTGTAGAGACCCTTAATGGTGTTTATCGTGAGCAGTGCAGACGTTGGTTCGCTCACCTTCAGTTGCTGGTAGGCTTGTGTCAAGTCCAAGGTGCTGAAGATCCTTCCACCACGAAGCGTGCTAAAAACCTCCTCTGGGGTCGGTAGTGGGTAGGAAGATGCTTTTGTCGCCAGGTTGACAGTGCTCAGGTAGTCTCCGCAGAGGCGTAGGGTACCGTTCTTCTTTCGGACGACAACGAGTGGTGTAGCCCATTCTGAATGTTGCGTCGGTTCGATGATTCCTTGTTGCTGCAGTCGGTCAAGCTCATTCTCGACTGACGTTCGTAGGGCAAAAGGTACCGACCTAGCTTTCAAAAATTTAGGCGTCGCATCCTCCCGCAGTTGCAGTGTGACTGGAGGTCCGTTGTTTCCTGGTATTTCTTCGGAGAAAACCGCTTGGTACTTCTCTTGAAGCTGCTCCACTGACGGATAGCTGGGTGTGTGGTGAACTCCGCCAATGACCACTCCAAGAGAGGTGAACCAATTTCGTCCCAACAGGCTTGATCCAGAGCCGTGGACGACAAGCAGTGGTAGCTGATGGATCTGACCGTTGTAGTACACGTCTACGTTGGCACAGCCCAGTAGTGGAAGGGAATG
>JALIZH010029297.1:0-30987 GCA_030522465.1 Rhipicephalus appendiculatus | reverse complement strand
CGATAGCAACAAATTGGAATGTAAAGCGACGACTGGCAAGCAGGTCGAAACGTGCAGCGCGCTGCTCACGCACACATGACGCACGAAAACGACACGCACAGGACGAGAGGGAACTAAAAACGTTCACAGCTCGACACTTAACGCGCTGCTCAACCAAAAACCACGCACGAAACGTATTCTACTGGTGCAGACGAGCGCGAACTAACAAGCGTCATAGTTGTTACTTCGCTGTGTTTGAAAAGCGTGCTCTTTTCGCAAACGGGGGGAATGCAGCGAGCGATGTGACCTTCGCGCGCCCGGTTACTACAACGCTATCGTTCCGCCTAAGCTCCGTTCTCCGCCACCGCGAGATAAGCGCACGCGCGCAGGGCTTCCCCCCCGCCCCTTTCGGGCAAAGTGCGCGCCGGAGAGCGTGCGTCTGGCGTCGCGACGAACGGGACAGCTAAGCCCCACCGAGCGCGGCCTTTGCGCCATCTCGCTGGTAATACTGAAAACACGCTGAAAACTCGCTGTATATAAATAGCTCGCCGTTTTAACGTTGAAGGACGTTCGCCTTCGTGGCTGAATGGTTAGCGCCACGCGCAGGAAAGCGAGAGGTCCCTGGTTCGATGTCGCGCGTCGGAAACATTTTTCTGAATTATTTTTCTTTGAGGTTTTTATAAATATATAGATACATATACATATACGGCAAATGACGCCGACGGGGACGCCGACGCCGACGGCAAAAACCAGCCCAGAGCGTCCATATAATTGCTATCGCAATAAAAAAGAAAACAAAGGAATAATAAGGTTGTCTAGAGCCCGCAGGAGAAACCATGTGGACAATTTGTAACTAGCCAACTAACAAAATGTGTAAATAAAGCATAAAAATATTTCGCATCTTGAAATACTGAATATGTCACATATATATACTAAGAGAAGCAAAAATGGTGCATGGAGTCAGTTTTACAAAAAACAAAGGCTTATGCGCATTACAGTATAGATATAATACAATTCGAAACCTCACGTCCAGTCAGGTTAGCAGTTTGTAAATGAGAAATCAAAACTTTAATGTATGTTTCACAATATAAAGAAAATTGTTCAAATCATAAATCTATTATGTTGCGTCGCAATATATCCGAATCCGAATCAGTTTACTTGAAATAAAACATTTGAAAACATATCAATCAAACAAGAATCCACACTGTTTAAAGCCAAGGTACGGCTGAAAATGATTGAGTGGTAGGTCGGTACTCCACGAATTGCTCGTTTTCACAGCAACTGTGGCCACCATAGAGCAAAACCATCAGGAAATGTCATTGCGGGCATCTAAAAGCTTCCTTCCTTTAGGTTGATTATCACCATTAGTTGATCTTTATATTGAGGCGGAAGAAAATAAACATATTTAGTTGTGGTTAACACGATACCACAGGTGACAATGGTACTGTGGTCAAGCCTGAAATGGTAGACCGACGGAACACTGTACACATGCAGAAGCAGCAGCAGAGGACTGCTGGCAAAGATAAAGAAGTCGTCTGGAACAAGGGCGAGAAATATAAAACAATGGCAAGGACAATCTGGGACATCTGTACAACGTTAGCGAGCACAGAAATACACACACATGCAGCATGCAAATACACAGTTTATGCAGCATGCAAATTACCTAGTTGCACGCTGCCCTATCTTTATTTAACTGCCATGGCATGTAATGCGTGTAAGGGGTTACAGTGACCTTGCTTTATTTACTAACTATTCGCCTTTTCGCTCGGCTTCAAGATTGCAATAGCAGTAGCACGTGTTGATTCCCAAGAAACTTCCGCTCACTTCAATTATCGCTCTCTAACACCGAAGCAGAAAGCTTGTTTTTAATGTTGTGCTAGAGTAAGGATAAACTCTTTTTCCGCTTTCAGGTAAAAGAAAGGAGCTTAAAGTTAAGGACCAACTCATAATGTTTTGTGTAGCTTAAAAGAAAATGTATTTGAAATATTTGGCCAGTCACATAGAGAAAAGTGTTGAAAGTGAGCGGGCTACTCGCTAAGGCTTTTGTTGCCTGCCTATGCTACTAGGTTGCGTCGGCGCATAAACCGGAAGCCGTCCAGGATCTGTGTTTATAAACAGCGAAAGGGTCTATACGTTCTCCTCTTTATTATAGTTTTTCTACAATTGTTTTTCTTGTTCCTGTTCGTTGCTTCTGCTATAAACATGAGCAGTTTCTACAGAAGCTGCTCATGTTTCTAGGTAGCCAGGTGTTTCATCGAGAAAGACATGTGCATTGAAGCTGGCGGAATGATTGGTTCAATGCATTAGAAAAAGCACATTTGAAAGTTGCTTCTGTTTACTTATAGCAATGACATGTGTTTGGCAACAAAATGTATGTGTTCTAGACTCGCATCTGGCACATATGACCTTTCAAAAGAAAAGTACAGATGTAAATACCAAATCTGTTTTGTGGCATTTCATGACCGACAGAAACCATGAAAACACAGTGTTGAAAAACTGTGAACATGTGCCGACCATCTGTCAGATTAAAAACTTTTTAAGGGAGGAGGGGGCAGCGGCTGGAGAGCAACAATATGCAGACGCCAGATGATGCTTGCTACACTAAAAAAAAGCCCCTCAAGAGCAAGGTGACACAAGAGCCCATTGAAACATTTACTTTTAAGAAACAACTTAATGTTGCTTTTCACGTATGTACTGTAGTTTACATTATAGTTCACATATTGTCTGTGTTTACATATAGCACAAACCAAGCTCTATGAAGCCACGAGGGCTAATACCTGCTGTGTTTTAAAATCCCTGTGGAGAACTTATTCATGCTTTCTTCGATGGAACGTTAAATGCATGGTTCCCATGTAGTGGAATAGCTGTTGAGTAAGGCAGAATGAAAGATGTCTCCATGACTATCTGCGAAAACAAAACAATGTGCAGAATAGCAAAGGTTTAACAGCCATAATCTCTTACATTCTTCTTCGAACAATGTTGATTTCGAAATATCATGATCAGCGGACATTAAAGGGATCATGATGATCTTTTCCAAGTAATCATCTAATGACCTCAGTATCGGGGCTCAATGCCTTATGAATTGACTGCGACAAACATTCTTCAAATCCGTGATGAACGAGTGGAGTTGGAGGGACTTTTCACGCTGTTTGAACTCCTCCTGTTTTGTCCCGATGCGTGCACTGGAAGTAATACAGGAAGGGATAGCACGGGGGAAATAACTAACATCACTGTGTGTCATCAGCGTCAGTACGCGTGATGCAACGCGATCGCTCTCAGCCGTTGAAATTCCTGTCCGTGAGGGTGGCTCACTGTGTTCCGTTAGTAGACAAAAGAGCGGTGCGCCAGCACGTGGCGGCACCTTGTGGCAAGAAGCGCAGCTGATCCAAATCGTGCTCTTACTCTTTCTCAGCTATCAGCTAACGGCAGCAATTTGCTGTATGGCGACATACAGCAGGTGCCTACCCACCGTAAAGTCCTAGCACGGGCCTCAGTAGAAAAAGAGCACGCTTGATAAAGCTGCCACATACAGCTCCTCTTTGCACTCTACACGACTGCAAAATCTGGCCTAGCTGTTAAAAGCAGCGCCAGCTTTCCGCAGGATCTTTTCTCACCAAGCCTATGATGGAATTCATGACTTAAGCCACTTTGATGGGGGTATGAAGGAAAACTGTTGATATATCATGTATCAGTTTCACTCAAAAAACAATTATTTATGGCGTAGCATAACGCAATGACAATAGAAATACCGACGTTATGACATTTAACCAAGATACACACTTCCTTTTTTATTGCGCATTTATTGTTCGTATGCATAAAAGGTTGTGTTCTTCGGATGTCAAATCCTAGTTGAAGAAGTATCCCTGTTACTGTTCAAATTGTGCAGAGCCAACTAGAGAAAACTCCGACCTTTACTTTGTGCTACTTGATTTCCAATAAGGTTGGTGTAAGCTAACGACAATTCAGCCTTAGAAAGCCAAGCAATGACTGCATTAATGCTGCATCTGTTGGTAAGAAACACTTCATGAGTGGATCCCACTCCGCTCCCAAGTAACAGTGACGGGGAGGTGGAAAGTACAGCGGAACCGCGACACAGTGTGCTCTTCATCCCGTGTTCTGCACTGCTCTGCCACAATGTTCATGAATCGACTAGTTCACCCAAGAACCCTTATGTATTATGCTTTGTGCTAGTCTCTGTTGCTAAGATTGCAGCTTCTAATGTGAAGAACTAGCAAGTGCTTTCCACATGTATTCACCTACCATGTAAGAACATGAAACTCAGCCAACATACTACGGTAAAAGGGCCCCTGAAGCCAATATTGAAACCTCAAAATGTTTGTGTCGTTGGATTTTCCTGTGTCCGCGCACCCTTCCGACTGTTTATTAGAAGCAAGCCTTCCCTAACACATATTTAAATTTGCTTCTGAATAAAGCGTGAGTGCTCATCCGAGTTGGCAGCACTTCGCGGCATCGCCAGTAGTATGACATAAACAGGGGCTTTTTGTGACGCTGTAATCCTTAAGCATTTATTCCCGGCGTCACAGAAGATTTGGGGGGCGCGCACAATATCACGACTGGCTCCCGACAAGGGCTATTCTTCCTCGCTGCTGCCGTTCTGTTGTCAGGCTTCCGTGAAGGTGGTTGTGGCTGCTCACACCAGGGATGCTTTTTTACCTGAGGCAACATGCTCTTGACATTCTCTTGAATGATTAACAGGCTTATGTCATACCGAAGCGCCCACATCATTTCATTCTTCAGCGCGTGAGGGGCCCCCATTTGAAAACTGCGCTTTGAGAACGCACATAAGACATGCCGCCCGGATTTCATCACACCACCTCGCCTCACTTCCAACTTCCAGGCCACACTCTGCGTTCAGCAGTATTGTTGCTTCGCATGGCACACTGACTCCCGCGAACTTCACGCACGCAGCAAGACCGCCGTTGCCATTGTGGTGGCAACGTCCACTGGAAGCTCTGACAACCATTCCCGGAATACAAAAGAAAAAAAGTGGTCAAATTTGGCTCTACGACACGCCACACTACTGGTCTTGCACGGAAAACACAACGCCTTCACATTTACACGGTCGGTTCAGTTTCTTCTGCAAGCTCGGCAGGGGCAGTGGTCATTCCCGAGAAATCCATCACTATAAAGTTCAAGACGTCGCACTTGACATCATCGACGGCTGCAGAACTGACCGCCATCCCTGCTGTTCTAGAGAACCACCACAGGCATGGTCAGTCTTCTGCGTCTCCAAAGCCGCCTTCCAGTGCATAAGGTCGCCATATCGTCATGGACCAAAGGAACAGTTAGTCGCTGAAATAACATTGCTTCATGACCGCGTGATAGAGAAGCAGTACAGCGTAATTTATCAGTGGATACCGGGTCATTGCGGTATCTACGGAAATGACCGTGCAGATGAAGCCGCCCGATCTGCTCATGATGCTCTCCATGGTGCAGCTATACCGTTATCAAGAACGGACGCTGCACAAGGCTTCGTTCACTTGCACGTGAACTGACACTCGCACAGCGGAACTCGACGGAAATTTCCAATGCCCGTCTTCACAACTAGGACCCGAACCTATAGCTCCGTCTTCCATCGGGAATAACTAGAGCCGAGGAGACGCTTCTGTGCCGCCTGTGGCTCGGGGGTGGCCTTCACGAATGCTTACGCATTTCTAATCGGAATGGCCAGTAGCCCGACATGTGATAACTGCAGCTGCGATGAGACAATCGCCCATCTTCTCTGTGAGTGCCCTTGCTTGAGTGCACCAAGAAAGGAACTGTCAAAAGTGTTAGATGGACTTGACAGTCGCCCACTCTCCGAAGAAAATGTCTTAGGACACTGGCCACAACCGACCATGGCCCGGAAAGCTTTGAGAGCGCTGTTGCATTTCTTACGGATGACTACTCTCAAAGACATACTGTCAGCAGTGCCGTTTACCGTATCATTGTTCACCATTTTCTTTTTTGTGACATCTCTCTTCTATCATCTTTTATTCCCCTTACCCATTTCCCCTGTCCTTCCGCTTTTCCTTTCCTCCTCCTCTTCAACTTTATGAAAGGTCAAGCGCGCCTGATCTTAGGGACTTCCCCGCAGTGCCGCACTAGTTTCTTATGATTTTAGAGGTGTCTTTCAAAGTCAAGAACAAATGACGGCACTGTCATTTATTATAAGACAGGTTGCATCCTTCAAGATTCAGTTTCGGAATAACGAGACACAAAGCTACAGATTACAGTAAAAAAGTCCCAAACATAAATTTCGCTGTCAGGGGTCCTTCAACGGCGTTCTCCCCTAAACTCCCCTAAACTCTCCCCTACACTACCGGCATAAGTAGCCACAACCACCAAGAAAGCAGTGAAATACCAACGCCTAAAAAGTGTTTAGGCAGCTTCTGTTCGACGTCAGCAAGAACCTAGAGAAGGGGACCGAGCAGAGACCTGAACAAGTGGCAACGGGCTCGCAACTCGAATGAGCACTCATGCTTATTTTGAAAATACGTTGAAAACACTTTGAAAATACGTTCAAGGCTATGCTTCACATAAATCGTCAGTCGGAGGTACCTATGCGTGCAGGATTATAGAACAGAAATGCCTCTTATAAATTCGTTGGGCTGCTGAAACTTCAAAGAGCACACGAAAACAGTATTCTGTTACAAATATAGTCTGAAAATATTCAAAAGATGGCAATGAAGGACTGCACGTGACGGAAACTTACCAAGGCAGTTGTGTGTTTGTTCAAGCACCATTTCCAAACCGCTCATTTTTTGTTTTGCAGGAGCTCATTTCTTTCTTTCAACTTGTTTCTTTCTTCTGTGCAGTTTCACATTGATTCCTGCAAGCATTAGTAGTACAAGTGCTTGCCTCTCAATGATACATTCTAGGGCAGGGGTCTCAAACACGCGGCCCGCGGGCCGCATGCGGCCCGCGGAGGTGTCGCTTGCGGCCCGCGGCTTCACAAGGCATAAAATATTTTGACTTTGGTAAATGGTACTCGCATTATTTAGTGGCCTTTTGCGATTCATAACCCTTTGTTCGGGTAAGCTGCAAAGGCAGGACTGGCCTGAAGCATATTTTCTGTTTGTGAGGCACCTCATGCGGTTACCATGTGTTGAAACATAACCGTGGCACAAAATCTGTATTGCAGAATTCGTTTCCAGATTTGAGTCATCCTGGAGATCAGTATCGATATGTTTCTCGAATGCTGACGCCAAATCCTCATCAGGAATGATTCATATATGAAATGCGCGAAATGCGAGCTTTTAAATGGCAGCGTAAAGTGACATTTTGTTCACCCCCCCCCTCCCCGGCCGCTTCAACCTTCTTCACTTATCCGGCCCTTGTGAGTCTCAATTTTGTGACTGCGGCCCGCTAGCTGAGGTGAGTTTGAGACCCCTGTTCTAGGGGAACAAAAGATGTGAATGTTTTGTGCAACTGCTGTTCATGGGTAAAATTGGGGCCCATTTGTGAATGAATGACATCTGATAATTCGAGTGCCCTACCTGCAGCAGCCTTTTTCACAGTGAAACGCATATATTTACAAATCCTGGAAATGATTTGAAGCACTTGTTAGCCTTCATTTCGCACAATTTCTCGCACAGAATACAAGGGATTCTAAAAACACCATAGCATGCCGGTTGAGGCAGTTATCTTGAACTCTGGTTTTTACGTCATTACACAGTGAAAGGTTCGTAATTGCATAGGTAAAAGCTTGTATGACATCCGAATTTCAGAATTTCATTCGTAATCCTCAGGAACATTGTGGATCACAATTCATCATTTTTCGTATTTTGTACTTCGTGGGTTGTCTGTGCCTAGTTTAAAAACCGACAATACCGACTATTTATAGTGATTAGAGTGAGCTGCCGCTGTGGAGATTCCATCAAACTAAAGAACATCCAGCTATGTTAGTACGAGACCGTGGGAAAACCTTTGTCAGTCATCTCCGTTTTCCGGCATTGTGACTTAGCGTAGCACCTCACAGTAAATTTTTCTTTGGTACTGTACGGCACATAGAAAAAATCGTTTTTTTTGTTTCCTATACTGCGCCTCACCCTGTCCATTACAAGAACGGACAGGTTACTGTCCACACTGCGGACTCATATTTAATCAAGATATTATTGAAATGTAACTTTAAATAAGCTTAAATGAGAACATTGACAACAGGATAACGCAGAACACTCAGTGCACATTGTTTTTAAACTCTTCTCTATTGCATGACTTGTATATTCCTCATAGTACAAGCAATAAAAGTCCTAGTTACCACTGCCTTGCTGAGATCTTCTGAGCCTCCTAATGCAGCCGATTCTGCCATATTTGCTCGCTTTTTTTCTAGGAATGAAATGTTTCCTGCAAAAATGTCCATTAGCATGTCATGAAGACGTGATGTAAAATTTACAGTATAAAACAGCGCTAAAAGACGGGACGAAGAAAGGACACAAACCACGGCGCTGACTAACAACCAAATGTGTTTTATTCAACCAGTCCGCATATATATGCTCCACCACAATCGCAAGAACAACAGAAAGAAATCGATGATCAGCCTGCGCAGAGGCAACAAAAATACTCAATTGGACAGAAATGTTATCTCCTTCGGAAGGAGGGAAATCGACGGTAGGCTAACACATGCTTCGCCGCCGTTATAAATGTGATAAGCTTCAGAGATGAGGCGCGCGCGTTCATCATAGTACTTTGACAGAAAAATTGAATCTTTAAAAGATGGCTCACAACCGCAATCATTACAATGAAGAGACAGTTGACTATCTCTAGCTTGTTTTCGGACCTTATTCGCGTGCTCGCGCATGCGGTCATTAGCGCACCGGCCCGTTTGACCAACATAGTAACGCCCGCAAGAAAGTGGAATCTTATACACCACAGCATCGCAACATTCAACAAACTTTTGCCGGTGCTTCTTACTACACCTTTCCGTCTTGGTCTCTCGATTTACTTGCTGACACAAGCTACCAAGTTTATTTCTAGCAGAAAACAACAACCTGACGCCTGCCCTGCTGACCACTTTCTTAAGATTATGTGCCACCTTGTGCACATAAGGTATGACCGCTATTGATTGCTGCGGGTGTGTCGCCGATTGAACAGCTGTTGAGCCCTTGTTCTTAAAGCCAGATACGAGGCCTTCTGCGATGCTGGTCAGAAGCGTTACTGGGAAACCTGCAAGCTTCAGACGTGCTACTTGACAAGAAAAACTCGCTTCAACCTGGTGGTCACAGGACCTCTCAAGCGCCGCCTTCATGCACGCCCTTGCAATGCCGCGCTTCACTATCTTCGAGTGCGCAGAAGAAAAAGGAAGAAGGCTCTTTTGTGACCTAGGCGCATACCCCCAACAGACATGGTTGTTTGAGAACGAGAGTTCCAAGTCCAAGAAGCGAAGCCTATTGCCTGAGGGATGCTCAGTGGTCAATTCAAGTGGACTTAATTCCGTGAGGAATATGTCGAAAATTCCAGCAGCAGGCTGTACGTCACGAGAGTTAGTGCTATAAAAAATTAAAAAGTCGTCCACGTATCTCATCACTTTTATCGCGCTAGTCTGTCTGAGCTTCCTGTCGAGATTACGGTCATAGCTGGCTAGTAAAATATCGCTGAGAACAGGGGCGATGCATGAGCCTATGCAGACTCCTTTCCGCTGAATAAAAAGCTTATCGTCCAAACTGATGAAGGTGGATTGCATATAAAACTTTAAAAATTCTAAAAACTTGTCGACAGTGGTTCCACATGCGTTCTGAAACTTAACAACACCGTATCGGTCAATGCAATTACTAACTTCGGCGCACACATCATTCTGAGGCAACGAGTAATATAAGTCCTTGATATCGACTGAAAAGGCACTCACACCCACTGGACAGTCATCTCGAAGATAGGCAGAAACAGTACCTGGGGTCCTTATGAGGTAGGGGTCGTCGATGTCAAGGAGGCACAAAAACCTTTGCAGGAACGCACCAACTTCTCGCTGCCAGGTTCCGCGTTCAGAAACGATGGCCCGGAACGGGCAAAGTTCCTTATGAGTCTTGGCGCTGAAAAACGCTGAAAGGCTGGTTCCTTTGCAGGCCTTCACGGATGATGCCAATTTCGCAAGTCCTGCTTTTTCGCAGAGCTGAACAGCCCTTGTTTTCACTTTCGTGAGGACTACTCCTTTCACTTCGTTGAAGTTGCCGTTAATGGCCGTGTCTGCCTTTTCCTTGTACAGACCACAAGGCACCACGACGAATCCTCCTTCTTTATCAGACAGGAGCAGCTTCAAGCCGGCATCCCGAAGGACAGCAACCGCTGAGCGGAGCTTGACCGTGTTGCCTTTTTTAACCCGCTGAGGCAGGCAGTCAACTCCTTCCCTGATGCACCGGTCAACTTCATCTGTCCTTGCTTTACCAGCAGCTGTTCTGACGAGGCTGAGTAGTTCCGTCTTGTCCAAATCGGGGTGCTCACAAAATTTAGGCCCGAGCTTTAGAAGGTCAGCGACGTTCTTCGGAACTGAGGCATCTCCGAGTATCTTGACGTCTTTACCTTGCTCCGGATACTGATGCTTGCTCCTTGGCAGTCGAACGACCAAGTTGCCCCAAAGGAAGTCGGCAGTCTGAGACGCCAATCGATTTTTTATAGCACTAACTCTCGTGACGTACAGCCTGCTGCTGGAATTTTCGACATATTCCCTCACGGAATTAAGTCCACTTGAATTGACCACTGAGCATCCCTCAGGCAATAGGCTTCGCTTCTTGGACTTGGAACTCTCGTTCTCAAACAACCATGTCTGTTGGGGGGTATGCGCCTAGGTCACAAAAGAGCCTTCTTCCTTTTTCTTCTGCGCACTCGAAGATAGTGAAGCGCGGCATTGCAAGGGCGTGCATGAAGGCGGCGCTTGAGAGGTCCTGTGACCACCAGGTTGAAGCGAGTTTTTCTTGTCAAGTAGCACGTCTGAAGCTTGCAGGTTTCCCAGTAACGCTTCTGACCAGCATCGCAGAAGGCCTCGTATCTGGCTTTAAGAACAAGGGCTCAACAGCTGTTCAATCGGCGACACACCCGCAGCAATCAATAGCGGTCATACCTTATGTGCACAAGGTGGCACATAATCTTAAGAAAGTGGTCAGCAGGGCAGGCGTCAGGTTGTTGTTTTCTGCTAGAAATAAACTTGGTAGCTTGTGTCAGCAAGTAAATCGAGAGACCAAGACGGAAAGGTGTAGTAAGAAGCACCGGCAAAAAGTTTGTTGAATGTTGCGATGCTGTGGTGTATAAGATTCCACTTTCTTGCGGGCGTTACTATGTTGGTCAAACGGGCCGGTGCGCTAATGACCGCATGCGCGAGCACGCGAATAAGGTCCGAAAACAAGCTAGAGATAGTCAACTGTCTCTTCATTGTAATGATTGCGGTTGTGAGCCATCTTTTAAAGATTCAATTTTTCTGTCAAAGTACTATGATGAACGCGCGCGCCTCATCTCTGAAGCTTATCACATTTATAACGGCGGCGAGGCATGTGTTAGCCTACCGTCGATTTCCCCTCCTTCCGAAGGAGATAACATTTCTGTCCAATTGAGTATTTTTGTTGCCTCTGCGCAGGCTGATCATCGATTTCTTTCTGTTGTTCTTGCGATTGTGGTGGCGCATATATATGCGGACTGGTTGAATAAAACACATTTGGTTGTTAGTCAGCGCCGTGGTTTGTGTCCTTTCTTCGTCCCGTCTTTTTAGCGCTGTTTTATACTGGAAATCATGAACCAACCAGCCCATATGCGTACCCTATTGCAGTTCATTTGTAAAATTTACACTTTTACAATTGGGCTGTCATTACAAATTGCTGTGAACTGATTACAGCAGGTGAAATAATGTCTTAACCTCCAGCATACGGTATTGGAACAGCAGGCAATATTAACAACATTTTTTTTGTCCGAATACTCAAAATAAATAAGGCAAAAAATGTTGTGTTACCTGGACGCGTGACTCTTGTTCCAAAACATTTTGCGGGCTGGAGGCACCCTTAGCAGGAACCCCTTAACTCTCTAGAAAGGTCACTCCAATTACCAAGATGTATTTTACAGCGAAGCTGTTTAGCAAATCGTTCCGTGTCCGACGAACCAAAAACTATCATCATCATCAAGGGGGTATGTGCCACAAATATTCTGGAAATCTCACTACTGGTCCATTAAAAATGAGGAATGGAATAGTTAACCCAACAGATGTGCCAATAAATTAGATAAATCCCTCTCCTCCCCGCTGGTCCACCAAAAATGAACAAGGCAACAGTTAGCCCAACAAAGGGCTGCGAAGCCATGGAGGCCAGTCGAATACTCCGAGTCAGTACAGTAAGTGAGTACTAGGAAACGGGAAAGGCAACGGCGGATGCGAGATGACCCCGAAGCAATAGAAGCCGCACGCCAACGACGACGTGCCCGTGTCGTCTCTTTGGCTGTCTGTTGTTTAGCTCGAACGTCTCTGCGCTGAGAATAAACGTAGAAACACTCTAGCAAACCTAGCTGAGGCGTAGAAACAACCTAGCTAAAAGCAAATTAGTCTTTAGGATCGTCCAGTATTGCTGTTTGAAGCCTTGCGCGGCTTAGTGCAACTTTCGACAATTTTTTCAGGCTAGTTGATCCATACTTACAGTAAAACAGCGCCAGTGAAAACAAGTGACCAGACGAAAAGAAACGACAGTGCCCTGTGTACATATTGTTCCTTCTCGTCTGGTCCCTTGTTCTCGCTTATGCTGGTTTACTGCAGCCTCATTCAACTTAATGAAAAGGACGATTGCACATCGTCACTCCACAATGCACTACAAGCGTCCTGAACAAAAAAATAATGAAGAAAGCAATAAACGCCAGACACAATGACTACCTCCGGAAAACTGTACGAAAAAAAAATTCGGCAAATCCCAAGTACCACAGGAATAATGTTATGGGAAGCATGCGCAGGCAAGGTGACTGGGTTGTAATGTTTTATTTGAGTGAAACGTTACGAAATGACGCTAGCGATATGTACAAATGTTGTACGCACAGACATATCTTGAACAGTCGCATATGTTTCGTGTAACCAGTTGTTTACATCTGCGTAAAGTTGCCAACAGAAACGTCGGTATTACCAACACCAGACGCGGCAATCTCATACGTAGCTCTTGTGCTTCGAGGATGGTAGCCCTCTGGATAGTGCTTCGCGGACCAACTACAGTGGATGGCGCTTAAGTATACAATTGACTTTAAGCCGACATGACGCCTGCCTCACAGAAGTACATATGTAATGTTTGTAAAATTACATAGCCAGCTCTGCAACCACAATTGAAGTTTCACCAACATTACGCCTGCATAGGATCTTTTTCGAAAGCAGTTCCTAGACCTGGCGCGGCTCTTTGGTAAAATACTTGATTGCTACACAGACTGCTTCGGTTCGATTCCTGCTGGGACCCTGATATTTATTATTTGTATTTGTTGGGTCAACGCTACCAACGACAGTTTTCCTTAACACTCTCGCACTTAAATTATTAATGTTTGTCCTCGCCGTTCCTGGGTAGATCTAAATTGTCAAACACCTGCGGCGCATACCCGCTTACTGCGGCCCGTGGCATATGGGTATGTGCCACACGTGTCTGCAGGAAAGGGTTTGACGACATACGCGACAGGATTTTCACTTTATTCATGCAATGACCAGCCACACATATTCGCAGGTACCTCTTACCCTATTATACAAATTTTGGTCTACCCCAAGCTAAAGAGGCGATCACGAGAGCACCCAGACGTAGGCGGCTAGATAAATAGATAGATACGTAGATAAAAAACGCAAAAGTGCTTACAGTACGCAAATAAATACTTCGCATTTAAAAAGAAAGGCTCCACAAAAAGCGACGCGAGTAGCTTAAAACTAGCTGTTATTCACTACAATCATTGGGTGTCTCATAGGACTATAGAGGCTATGGGCAGGGTGACAATGCATGTAGTTTTCTCTTGTCCTGGGAAGCTAACTCCCTTATATGTATTTCAAACACTGACCTCGACTCAGAGGCAAGAGCCATGTAGAATCTCAGTGGTTCAGACATGACCTTCTCAAGACAAGGGGGTGGTGAATGTCGTGTCTTTCGCTTGTTTGCTATCTGGTTCCTTGATTCGCAGTATAAAACTAACGCAGAATCTTCCTTGTTTATTATATGCATGGCGAAGTGCATGTAAGCATGAAGAATCCGCTGTGCCATTGCATATACGCCTCCGGAAAAATAAAATAACTCACTTATAGAAAAGCTGCTCGAGGATACTATTTTCAAGGCCTGCATTTCCTGTAAAAAACATGGCTGATCGTTCTGTCATAGGAATCGGTAAAACACGAAAGTGAAATGTGCCTTCACGGAGGATGTTGAGCGTTTATTGTGAATTGTTTCACCACAAGGGCGAATTAATGAATGTTATAGCAACGGAATATAACGTCACGCGAAGAAGGGCGAGCAGCTCGAAACCTGCAGCTCACTGCTCAAGCAGAAAGGTTGCATGAAAAGAACACACACAGGACCAGTGCGAACTAACAACTGTCGGACCTCGACACTTAAAGGGTGCTGCTCAAACACAAAGAAGTAAGCGTGAAACAAGCACACAATTATACCTAGGACGAGCATGAGCTGACATAATCTCTTGGGTTTAACGTCCCAAAACCACGATGTGATTATGAGAGGCGCTGTAGTGGATGGCTCCGGCGATTTCAACCACATGTGGTTCTTTATCCTGCACCTAAATCTACGCACACGTGCGAACTAACAACTGCCACAGTCTGAGCAGCGCTTCTTTCGCAAAGGCTGCCGCTGCAGTGAGCTAAGGGTGACCTTCGTAATCTCTGGAACTTCAACGCCAGCACAAGATGTACGTACAAACCGCCGCGATCACGAGATAAGCGCGCGCGCATCGCAACGCACGGAGCTACGACCCAGCCTCGCGACTGTCGCCCCTGTTGGGGATGTACAAGACTTCGGACTCGGTGAAGGTTATTGAAGGGTCTTTATTTTACTACGCGACCTGAAACAAAGGGCACCAGGCCCGTTTGAGAATACAAGCGCTTTTTCCGAGCGGCTCGTCTCGCTGGCTGCCGGAGGTAGACCCTCCGTCGCTTCGATGACGCTCCTCCCGCCTCCACGGCGATCATGTGACCCGGCCGCAGCTTCGCAGACGCCAGCTCCCGGGGTCGAAGGTCCAAACATAGCGACGCTCGGTTCGAAAGCAAGAGGCGCGATGACAAGCTTCCCGTAACCATTCGAGGGAAGAGCCGCGGTCTGTTCACCATCAGTTTAATGACCAACGCTGCGGTCTCCAACTCTTTTCCAAACCAAATCTTTACTTTCGGCATAACGCAACTGCGATGAGAGCTGCCTGGCTTTCGATCGCGTCAGCTCGAACACCTGTGGATCACCATCAGCAAACGCTAAGTGACCATACAAAGTACAAAAGTCAGACATAGTTACTGGCGCTTAAGTTAGATTGGTGGCTAAACCATGATCATCAAAGCCGAATGAGAGCGTTAGTTCGTGCACTAGTAGCCTTACTGGACCGTCGCAAGACCCAGCGTTGATCTCATCCTCATACTCTGAGGACGCAGCGTCCTCGGCTGATTGTAGTGCGGTAGGCGGTGCCCGTCTGGCGGATTCTATAGTCAATACGGCTCTTTACCTGGCTTGCCTTCGGAGACTTATTATGGCATTTAGGGAGCTTCTTTGGGTAGATCGCACCAAAGGCAGAGTTGATCATCCCCTGTCACACAAATCCGCCCGCGCGAGAATGCGGATTTGTGGCTTTAACAATTTATATGAAAAAAAAAGAGGATTACCCTATTTTTAACCACGCGGTCCCATGCCACCAATTTCGCTGGGGGTAGGGGCCCTCCAAAGCGGCTATCGAATTTTATCTGCCAAGCGCTAGGCCGGAAGTGCCCTTCTACTATCGCCTTCAGTATGAACTACAGCACGCGAGGGCGTGGCCGAGCGCACTGCAATGTTGTAGAACAGCGTCAATCGTCACATGTTTTCGAGTTACCAGGAGAGGGTTTGGCTCTTCCTGCGAGTGCGCGCCGCCCCAACTTGCTTGCTTTCACCCTTGAAGTTACTATTTTCGAAAGGTGATACCGCCACAGGGCAAAAACGAGGCAAGGGTAAAAGCTTGCTTGCTTCGAACCACGGCGTAAGATTATGCAGGTGTTGACACTGCGCGAACCTGAGCGGCCGCAGTATGTTGTGTCTCCCGGGCGCACTCTGCTGCGAGCTATTAGATGGCGCCGCGGCCAAGGGACCCAGCAAAAGCGGTGCTAGCGACTTGAAATTCCTCTGCCTCCCCAACGTTTTCGCTCGTACCGCTGTGAGTAACACCACAAAGCGCGAAGAAAGTTTCTTATTTCAGATTAAATGAAAAGTGTACCAGCCTCAAGGGTTTCGTTTACATGAAAATACCTCGAGCAGGATGTGAATGTTATGAAAACGTATCGATCGCGCAGCACTCAAAGCCCATCAAGTTCCGCTGGCGCGCACTTCTACTTTCGTCTCTTCAGGGTATTAATCCGTACGAAAAAATAAATAATTTTAAAAAGCTTTAGCCACTGTGCTATCCCTCCATCAAAATATGTCTCGGTCCCGGCGGCCGCATTTCGGTGGGGGCGAAATGCAAAGAACAACCCTGTGCTTAGATGTAGCTGCATATTAACCAACCCCGCGTGGTCAGAATTAGTCAGGAGCCTTCCACTACGGCGTCCCTCTAAACCAAATCGTGGTTTTAGAGCGGAAGCCCTCATCACTTATTAGTATTCTTCTATTGGGATATTATTTAGGGTATTTTTATATATTGTTATATATTCTTATATATTGTTTTATTATGAACATTCGATGCGACAACATTGAGGCCCCACATCATAGGCATGCGCACGGGCGGCGAGGGGCAGGCGAGGGGCGGTCACCCCCCCTTAGTCACCTAATTAAGGGGCGGGGTGCAAAATATGCCCCATACTTTAACTTTGCAAGGGACGGGGCAGCCATGAACCTAATCTTCGCCCCCCCACCCTCTTCCCGATGGGGAACCCTGCGCAAGCCGTGCGTCGCATCGATGTTGCCGACTTTCTGCCGACATCGTTTAAGCGCTTGTACAGGAGGTTCTCTTTTCCGGGGTAGCTTTCTAGGTTTACTTGACCGTGTGAGGTGCCTAAAATAGTCCAAAAATTAGGAGGGACTGGCATTCATCGATAGAACATGCCTCTTTCGAGCGTCAAGTAGCACCCTTCCCTTAAACTCAGCGTGATATGGGGGTTGAAATCGTGTCCTTTGAAAAATGCTTAGCGCAGACGTGGTAAGTAAGCATTAGAGTTCGGTCTGCCCTCAAAATTCAACGGCACCACTTTTAAGAAAGGGACACGCTCCGCACAAGTGCGATAGCCAGAAGGGCAGTTTGGTACAAAACACGTTCTACCCATTTGAGACTCGTCACAGGAATTCGATGCCACCTTCGTCGATAGAAGAGCGTAAAACGCACCAGAACAAAAAAAGCCTGGCTTCAAAAACAGCGCGGCAAAGAGACGCAGAATCAGCAGCTCGCGCGTTGCTGCCCAGACGACTGACCCCACTTTTCGCAGCGCCATCTAAGAAGGCACCAACTAAGCTGCAAGAAAACTGATAACGGCCCGAAAATTATCTTGACGCCGGGGATTGCACTTTTCAACATGTTGCGGGGAGAGTGTCAATGCATATTCTTACACCGTGCTTCGAAGCTAATGTAATCACAGCAGAAAACGAGGGCGAGTGTAAAAGCAAGTGAGGCAATGTGCCGTCGCTGGAACAGCCAAACCCTTCCATGATTACTAGAATACATACCACGATCGCCGCAACTCTACCATCGGTGTCAAATGAAATCCGAACAGCGACAATCATTAGCAATGGTACAGTTCGCGCCGTCCAGTAATCACCATTGACAGGCGCGCGGCGCTCTGGTTCTGCAGCACTGAGCGGGTCCATGGTGATGAGTAGACGGAGCGCGCTATACCTCGTCGATTTGTGGCAGCACAGTAAGGACGCTGGCCGTTGGGCGCTTGAGGATGAAAGAAGCGGCCGTATTTTCTTGAACCGAAAGCTTCGCCAACGACTGCGGCTCAGCCTCTGCGTGAACTCTCCGTATAGAGACGCTAGTAGACAATTCCGCGACGGCACCAAAAAAGAAAAAAGAAATGGCGGACGCGCCCAGTATTGCCGTAGCAGCAAGCATTTTGAATATCTCCTATTCGTGTTAAAACTGCGCTGTTTCAGCACACAGATGTGTTAGCCATTACTACATGAGTGAGAGAAAAATCTGGTCGATGCCCTGTGCCTTGTTCACCCTTCAGTTACTAGAACTTTTCCTGACGTTCATGTAGTCAACGTTCAAATCATACCGCCTGAATAAGGATGACGTGATTCCTTTTGTTTTCGTAAAATGTTGTTCACTAAAAGTGCTGTCAATGCTCCTTTGTTAAGCTTCCTTGATGTCCCGAAGTTATTCCCCCTCTCTTCGAAGCAGCATTCAGTCAGTAACGCGCATACACATTCCTGACGTCTTCGTGATGTTTAACCACCTACTCGGATACCTACCGCCCTAACTGCTCCAGGTAAATAATAATAATAATAATAATAATAATAATAATAATAATAATAATAATAATAATAATAATAATAATAATAATAATAACCCTGGAGGTTTAATGCTCCAAAACCATAACGCGACTTTGGGAGACACCATCGTGAAGGGCGTCGAAAATTTCGACCTCCTGTGGTTCTTTAACGTGAACCTAAGTCAAAATACGCGGGCTTCGATCATTTTTGTCTCCATCGAAAATGCGGCTGCCGCGATTGGGATTAGAACCCGCGACCTGCGGGTCAGCAGTCGACACAATACGACCATGTCCGGCGCTCGAGGTAGATCTCTACAGGCAGTTAGTGAGGCATCGAACTTCCTTTTGATGGCTTGCAAACAGCGCTGTATTCTTGACTCCATGTGCTTTCACTGCATTGTTATTTCGAAATCTGATGCGATTCACTGATTTACCACTTAAGACTATAATTAAAATATATTTTTATTAGTAATTCCTTTTTAATCCTCCCATTGTAAATCGTCACCATCTATTAGGTTCTCAATGTCAATAAGCCTTATCGCTGAAATGTGGCTTTTTGTAACAGCAACACTGATTTTCCGATATTTTTTCAACTTTTCGATGGCAGTGCTTGAAATGAAGTGGTGGAACAGTGTGTGATTTCTTTTTTCAAGTACACATGTTTGCTCTCATACCAATGTGGTCAGAAACGCGCGAGGGCAATGTGGCAGAGCTGATGGAACACAATAATTTCCTTGCATCAGTTCATGTGATTTTGCGTAGATTGTATTGAAGATATAGTGAGAGAAATCGCTTGGGCCAGTGTGTCTTTAATTTCACATTGCTTTTAGTAATGTACCTTTTCTGTTCCAAGTAAAGCTATTCCCGCTCACGTTAATCCGTGTCCCAGGTAAATTAATATGAACGTCAATGAAAAATGGTGTGCCCCAGGTTATTTCATGCATGTTCCAAACTTTCTATCTTGTCGCCAGTGTGTTTTACGCAAGCGCCAGCACAAACAGGGTGTGAGCTAGAGCGCCTAAGCCTAGAGCCCAATTATTCAGTTTGGTCGCCAGCGTGTCTAATACAAGCGGCAGTCATTTTAGTTCATACATTTGAAAGAGGAAGACTAGTCGTTGGGGGTGTGCGAATGGTGAATTTCGGAGCCGAATGGAACATGAATCGAATAGTGATAATACCTAGTCGAATACGAATAAATATCCAATATCTTTCGACTAGTGTTCGAATAATAAGACAAGCATTTTCAATGCAGCCCTACAACTCCACAACATTTCATTTAAAAAAAATGTTCACCACTTCTGAGCAAAAAAAGAAGTGGTTACTTTTGACAGACTCGAAATACCTCAGTTTTGATCAGAGTGGTAAGCTCACAGTCCCTACCGTAGTAAATTGCCTCCCGCATTTAATTAAAATTGAGACGAAAAACAAAACAATTTTGAACCGAACAACTCAAACACAGCTAAAGATATCATGAAAAGATATCGTGAAACAGATAATCATGCCGTCACAACATGGACCTCGGCACCGAAAGCATGCAAACATTAGTGTTGAATGCTCAATGTGCAAGAGCAATTTGTTGTTATTCGTAAAGCTGAATGCAGTCGTATTCCCCAACTTCAGTTGTTAGAGGATGAAGACAGGAACTGGTCAATGCGATGCCGCTGCAGCACGGTAAAATCTAAGTACGAAGGGAGTGTTTAGGTAAAACGCCTTCCTCCGTTAATAAAAATAGCATTGGCAGTCTTGTAAGAGCTTGGGCGGCGTTGACATCGGCATAGGCGTGCGCACGGGGGGGGGGGGGGGGCGCTTCCGCTCTAATCACCTAAGAGGGGGAGCGGAATTTCCCTGCGTATTTGCAGGCACGTTGCGATGTGAGAGTTCTCAAGAGCGAACTGAAATGGCATTGTTTGGCAAAAAAAGAGCCATTGGCCGCCGCGCTGCTTGAGATACTGAGCGAACGCGGCGACGTCATCCTCTGTATGGCCGCGTTATCTGGAACAGCAGGGCTGCTACTCTGGACACTGTCAATTTCCGTCATGCTGTCAAATTTCGTAATGACGGCATTTTAAGCCTATCGGAGAGGCCATAGCAGCCCTCCGGGCCAATCACACCTGTCCAATGGTGGAATTCGACAACATTGCGGAATTTGACACTGTCCAGAATAGGGGGCTGTACTGCTGAAACGTAGCTTCCTGAATTAGCTTCGGCAACAGCACGTCATGGGTTAGTCACGTGGGTCACGTTGGAAGAGTCGAGAGACGCTTGTTCGCGTAACGCTTGGCTGTTTCTGGTTATTCCTGATATCGTAATCCAACTGCAGATCTTTCATCTTCGTTATACTTACTTGAGCCCTTGCCCACCGCGGTGGGAGCAGTGGTTGCGGTGCTCGGCTCTGGCCCGAAGGTCACGGGTTCGATCCCGGTCGCGGCGGTCGCGTTTCGGTGGAGGCGAAATGGTAGGGGCCCGTGTACTGTTCGATGTCTGTGCACGTAAATGAACACCAGATGGTTGAAATTTTCGGACCCTTCCCATACGGCGTGCCTGGTGATTATATCGAGGTTTTGGGGCGCTAAACCCCAGATATAATAATAATAATTATTATCATTATTATTATTGTTGTTGCTTGAGCATTCGTCACATCAACAGTGCTCTGGCATTTCGGATCAGTAAGCGGCGCGACAATTCCGTCGTAATTCAGGGCGGCTCCGCCAAAAGAATTGTAGATGACGCAGGTTACCACGCCCGAACTTTCAGAGGGCTCACGTGGGCGGAGCACGACACATTTTTCAGCGCATTCTAAAGCTCCTGCTGCAACAACCGCGGAAAAATTACGACATCGTCGACAATAAAGTCGATCCTTGCTAATCACGAAGTTTTATCCAGTTCTTAAACCTCTTCAGCTTCCCTTGAGTGGAGCGACATCGTGTAGTGAATTCGCAGGCAGAATTTAGAATCAGTTCGCGCAGGGCAGGGTATGTTTCAGGTAATTGCAAGAGTCTTTCGTGATGCAGTGGGCACAAAGCATAGTGATTATTATCAGCTTTTTTTCTTTTCACAAATTTTTACCTGTTATGTTTTTGCTCAAAGAGACATAAGATATGTCCACAAACTGCAATAGTTCGATATGTTTGCCCTGTATTGAGCGTGAAAAGCTGAACGCAGGACAAAGCCGAAGTAACAAAGAGAAGCGCATGTCCACGGACCCTCTGTTTTTTTTTTTTTCTGTCCATGTCGTTTCATGCTGCGTTAAACATGTCACTTCACTGTCACTGATTCTGGTGTTTATTTAGAAGCAATGCATTTAATAAGTGGGAGAGCATAGAGCAGTTTATAATATATCGAAGCCCTTAAACTCACTTATTTACTTCTGGAACGTTTTTCTTTTTGTTGCAATCACTATCGGTTATTAGCCCTTCCGGTGAATTTTCACGTTCTTAGTATATCCCTATTGTGTGTTTTTGGTCCCTCTCTTTTTTGTTTTTGATGCGGGGAGAAATTTTAGTTAACGTAAGTGAGCAGCTGCCAGCCGCAAGAGGAATGAGATGCCCTAGGAACGTCATACGGCCCGCCTTCCGTTCACCCAAAGAAACATGTTTAATGAACTGCGGAGGGGTATATATATCCCTGCCATTCGACTTCCGAATACAACGTCGGTTGCTGGAAAGCGAAGCAATGGTTGGTATGCTCAAGATAGTGGCGTTTGCCTTGGCGATTATTGGCAGGGAAAAACTTTGCCATGCATCTGAAGACGCACAAGTGCCTGCATCAGGGAGCACTGATGCTAAAGAAGCTGCGGAAAATAAGTTCAAAACGGTGAGATATTTGCCCTAAGCAGTTCTGAAAATGTAGTCACCCAGGAGATATTATTTTGCCACACTTTTTTGCTGCCGTGGGTTACTCACATAATTTAATTTAAGGAAATCTTACAGATATTACGTGCTAATTACCTAAGAATATGTTATTTTTATTTTATTTATATATGATAGACTGAATTAGTTACCTGTTGATAGATCAAGACGCTTCAAACTCTGTGCCACATAGAGTCAAAGAATGGTACCTATTTCGCGGTATGCAATGAACTTCAGTCCTCAGAGTTACACACTTTTAAGCTAAGTGCACAATTCAAAGGTCTTTAGAAGTCAGCTTTCAAAACTCAACGTCAAGAAGTGGCAATTACCCCCTACATTTATCTTGTGCAAATATATATAATAGAGGGCAATTATACATTTGATTTCCAAGCTGTTTAATCAGTTTGTATTGAGTTCTTCCCGTGCGAAACGCAGATGTTGCGTGTCTCTTGTTTGCTTCAGCATTTTGCTCTTTTCTGCAACGTCACACAAAGCTTCGCCAATTTTGCCGTTCTATTTGGGTTAGACACCTTTTTCCGAGAAATAGGATCACCCACGGCAGTGCCGAAAATGCGAGGCTGGGTTTCTGCCACATCGTCCGTGTTTTGTTTCCACGGCTCAAAACCGCCTATTGTAAAGCTCATGCATACAATGAATTTGTTCTGTTTTTCCTAGTTTAAAGCTGGGGACGCAAATGACCTACATGTGGCATGTGTGCTGGTTCTTTTGTTTCAGTGCGTGTGTTGTCGTTTATTCTGAGCCCAAGCCGGCACCTGACTCATTCCACAGAAGTGTCTCCATGAGACCTTCCAGTACGTCGTGAGATGGTCACGAGACGGCACAAAAGAAGCGAAATGATGCGCAGTATGCCAATTTGCAATATGTGTTCTTGGGGAACTGTCGCCAAGAAGTCGGTTCGTAAGCACTAACAGTAACCAATAAATGGAGGATGAAGCAATGTTTCTCAGTGGCAGTGTGCAAGTCTTCGCAAAATAACCGGGAACGATGGACAAGGGGCCACTCAACACCGGAGCGCGCCAGTGAAAAAACAACGCCTCGATATGCGTGCGCGGCACATCTATACCAAGATCTAAAATTGCATTGCCTTGCCCCCAAAATACTGGCATTAAATGCCCTTAGTGCTCGTCGATACGCCGGGGTTACCAGCGCTAGTTAGTCGCGCACCATAAGTATAGCGACCAATCAGGGTAGCGTAGTGCAACCACCTAAGCGCACGAAGGCATGACCACGAACAACACCCCAACTGCCCAGCCCATCTGACAGAACGCTCACGTGAGCCTAACGAAAGCTTTTTTCAAGCAAGGCAACATCGTTGTAGTTAAACTGGGGTGAGAGGTGTACTTTCTAGGGAGACCACGCACGCGCAGATATGGCTGTACTGGTCCAGCAGTGTTCTCCGCCATTGAGCGGCCGCATATCGCGCGATAAAAAATTATTCTGCAAGCGCCTGTAGAACAGTGTGACAGCTTTAGTATTTTGTATGCGCACTTTAAAAATATAATATTAAAAGCCGTCTAGCACAGGAACTTAAGTCCGGCGTTCTGTTTCATTTCAATCCGTGAAACCGGTCAGATAAAACATGCAGTTGATACATAAAACTTCTCATCTGCTCACATCACGAGACGCCACATTTCTGGCCCTACAACAAAAACGTGGGACAACGAACACTTGCATATCATAGGCGTCTACACTATAACAGCGCTTGTACCAATATAAAAACGTGAACGATTTGTAGCCTGAGTAAGCATATCGCCTGCAAGACAGACCCGTACATAGTTAGTCCCTGCGAAGATCAAAGAACAAAATAAGGCCATGGAGAAACATGAACAGGACCGAAAGGAAATGCATTTTAAACGCCACCAATATTAAACGTATAACACTTGGAGGATACAATAACAATCATATAGTACAATTGTTACAGAAAAAAGCACTTGTTCGCGGACTTACATTTGCGAAGCCGCTAGTGTGCGTGAGGTCTAAGTTGTGGTGTGCTGACTGGAGATATCTTGTATGCGTGGTTAATGCAGCGCTTAAAAAACTAATAAATAGGACTAGAAGCCATATGATGAGGGTCCTACGTCTTTTCTGGTTGTAGGCCTTTTTCTTTCAGGGTTGCATAAGCCATGCAAACATTCGAACTAGCCCAACATCATATTCTGCAGCCGCATCCTGTAACGATTCATTTCTCCGAATTGCTCACTCTGCCAACACGCGATGAAATGGCACAATTGCCTGTGTGGCATTGTGGTGGCATGGTGACTGCGTGACCCAGTCGTTTGTTGTACAAGTGAGCGCTTCGAAAATCGAATCGTTACATAATATGGCTTGAGGTCACACCATCTGCAACGTATTTTGACTCTCTCCATAGCACACTTCTCCGGCACAATGGTAAGATTACGCGCATACAACGCCTAACCCAGGCGAGGTTCTTGAGAGTGTCCAGTCAACGTAGTCCAAGATTTAAATGGAAAGCGCGAAGAATGAAACCCTAATGTGCGCCTTTTTTGGACAGTTTCGAGGATTTGGATTCTAAAGATCCTAACCTGATGGTTGCAGTACGGTCTTTCAGCAAACGCCTAATGCATTGGCAGGTGGGCTGACCACACAATGTATCATCGAGCCCGTGCAAAATTGCCTGATGTGATACAGTACCAAAGGGCTAAGGCCCATGTAAAGCTACATGACTATGTTGTAGGAACCCTCGAAGTGTGGATTCGTCACTTCGCCCTTGCACAGAAGGAAAACGTCTACTGTTGTTAACCCCCGTTGGTATAACAATATACTGCCGGACGTGAGATCTTCCTTACTAACCTGTAGGTCTAGCCTGCGTAATATTACGTGCTCAAATAATTTCGCTAGACACGCAGTTTGTGAAATGGGTCTCAGATTACTGTCTCTTCGGCTTGGCTGGTTTATGTATAAGTAGTATAATCGCCTGCCACCTTTGGGCTGGTAAGTGATCTTGAGCTTTCCAGATTTTTGTAGTAACACAGTACGCAGCTTGCACTAGTGGCGCAAGGCTGGAACCATCAGCGGAGGTAGAGTGCGACCTAGCTAAATTTTGCTAGTAATAGCAACGTTCGGCTAGAGATGCTAAGTTTTTTGCCAGCAGTACTAAATATGGCTAGACTTGGCAAGACGTCACGTGACTGCCTGCTACATCATGTGATTTTAGACACATGGCTAACTGTTACGTGGTTTTAGCGTGAACATGGGGCGCGACTAGCTGTTGCGTAATTTATGGTGAGAACATGTCAAGTGATTAACTATTGGCAATGTCGCGTGATTTTAGTCGCGTAACAAGAAAATACGTGATTTTTAGTCAGGTGGCTAGATGTTGCGTGATGTTACGTGGTTTATGTCACGCGAGTAATGCGTGGTTTTCAGGCACGTAACTAGCTGTCACGTGATGTTATGTGATGTTTACCTGCGTGACTAAATGTTACGTGATGTTAGGTGATTTCAGTCCGTGACAAGTTGTGTCGTGACGTTACGTGATTTTGGTTACGTAATAGATTCGCCTATCACAGGATTTGTTTTCCACGCCGCACAAATCGGCGCACGTGTTGTGGAAGCGAAGTAGAAGTTGAAGAGGACGAGGCGAGCGTGTAATGGTTAATGATGATGATATTTCCTGTTTGCACTAACAGGTGGAACTACGAGCGCATAGAGCACCGCTCATAATATCAAGGGAAGGCAAGGGAAAGGAGAGCCGTGCCAAGTATTGCGGAAGCGAAGCAGAAGTTCAAAAGGACAAAGCGAGCGCGTACCGCTTTATGAAGATGATAATTTCTGTTCGCGCTTCCCGGCGAAACGAAACGCTTAAAGAGCTCCACTTGTAAAATTTCGTAAGGTACTGTGTGGTGTATCTGTCTATATTCCTGATAGTAGTGGTAGTGAAAACGTCGGGATCCGGAGCTGTGTTTTTCTGGAAGCTTTGTTCTGCTTTGTAGAGTTCCGCAGGAGTAATAGGCACTTCATGGTAGGCGTTAGGTGTCCCCAAATATGACTTCTCAAGTACGTCAATCCCCGCGTCATGCCTTTAGCCGATATACATATCATGAAGCTCGTTTAGCAGAACGTCGTTTGTCTCATTGTGTTGAGATGCTGTCCTGGTAAGCGTTTTCATAGTTCAATTCTTGAGTAGGGTGAATGTATCAAATTTGTAAGATATCTGTCGTTATCTTGGTTGCCAGCGCAGGTCGTCAGGAACCACCGAACATCGGCAAGCCGTTTTGCGTTAGCTTGATCGCATAGGCATTTGCCTCGTCAGTTCTCTGTAAGGTGCGCTGGTTAAGTTGTACGGTATCGACACCGACGTTTCCACTGTTTACTTAGTAGAAGCCGTGACTCCGACTAATGTGCTAGATAGTTGTGGACGACCGCTCTTTTCACATTGAAGCTGTCCATAGTCGAGGCTTCCCCGTCTGTTGGCCTAGAGCTTGCGGCGTGGCGTAGTGCGACTCGGTTGGAAAGGAAGAACTGCACCGCTCTAAGAAGGGGACCGCTCTAAGAACTGCACCGCTAAGCTCGTTGGAAGCGCTGAAGCAATCGGACGTGCACAAGTATGAGAGGGGGAGCCTGACGCAAAGGGAGCATCAGCTTCGCTGTTTCGACAGGGATCGCGAAGTGCAGCTGGCCGGCCTCTTTTTGCGGCTGTCGGATAAGTATTTGTGCATTAAATTATGTTGCTGTGAAATAGATACCCCATTCTCACGCTGTTTCGGTTTTGCAGCTGTGCTTAGTACACGTCTCACGGCATTTCTTCTTTTGCGTGAGTTTCCTGAATCTAATGGCAGTCGAAGGTGAGCTCAGTTGCATGATATTTGTGCAATGTAGTGGTCACTTCCGAATGTGTTCAAAAAGCTTTCCGACTGCACCTTTATATCATCATTTGTGATATACTCCCTGCATGAAGGGTATTATTACCTTTATTTATGACACCGCGTAGTAGCATGCCTATGGGTGCGAGTGAAAGATACAATTAAACAGTACAGTTGGCGTGGTCTGAGTTCATCGTATAGTATTGAAGATAAAGTGCTTTGATATACGCAAATAAATTGTGCAGTTTGCATAGTCTATGTCCAATCGACCTTTCAAAAAATATAGTGGTTTGAGAGCTCACACGCACGCTTGAATATATGTAACAGTCGTACAGCATTGGTTCCGCGCGAATCTGGTAGACGGTAAAGTAAACGATACTTGAACGTTCTGCAAACGCCAATATCATTGTTCATAAATGTCAGCGGGACGCACATATTCCTCAATGGCAAGTTGTTCCGAAGAGTCACACAATGTTTATTCAACTTTCAAGATCAAGTTCTACCGAATAACCCTGGCATATTGTCACGTGATTGTGACGTCAACGAAGGCAGTAGGAAGTAGTCCAAGATGAAACACTTTATTTGGGCCGAACTTGTGGCCGGTAAACTGAAGGTGAAATTACAGCAATAAACGCTGGCACTGATAGCGGCGAACAGAGCGTCGGCCGTCGATAAACTGAACATCGGTGGAACGCGCCGGCTTTTATAACGCACGCGTCGAACATTCTAGCCTTATCACTAGTCGTCGCGCAAGCTCTGGAATAATCTTGAGTGTTAGCGTCTTGCGTGTAATCTTAACAGAACAATCTACTACAAGCGAGAAGCTTCTGGAACAATAAGGCGCGGTCTGCGCCGAGTACTGCTGATAGTCTGTGTGGGCGGAAACCGAATACAGTGAAAGAAACGCGCGTGGCAATGCCCCCCCTCTGAAAAGGCATCGTCCCGATGCTTAGAACAGAACACATGGTAAAAAATACATGCAACAATAAATAACGACAATAAATCAAGAAAGTTCAATAAACAATACGCACTAGCAATAAAGTCCAATGAAAAGAAAAAAGAAGTGCAGTCCTCAGGTTCACTACCGCGCGTAAAACGGCTTGAGGCGCACGACATGGACGACTTCAGGTCACGCACGGCGCCGTTGAGAGTTCGAAATGCCGTCGGGGACAACCTCGTAGTCGAGAGTGCCGAGACGTCGAAGCACCCTGTACGGTCCGAAGTATCGTCGCAGAAGTTTTTCACTAAGTCCACGTCGTCGTATCGGCGTCCACACCCAAACGCGGTCGCCGGGCTGGTATTCCACGAACCGTCGTCGAAGGTTGTAGCGGCGGCTGTCAGTTGTCTGCTGATTCTTGATCCGCAGGCGGGCGAGCTGTCGTGCTTCTTCGGCGCGCTGTAGGTAGGCGGTCACGTCGATGTTTTCCTCGTCGGTCACGTTCGGTAACATGGCGTCGAGCGTCGTTGCCGGGCTCCTTCCGTAGACCAACTTGTATGGCGTCATTTGCGTCGTTTCTTGCACGGCCGTGTTGTATGCGAAAGTCACGTACGGAAGGATGGCGTCCCACGTCTTGTGTTCGACGTCGACGTACATGGCCAGAATGTCGGCGATGGTCTTATTTAGACGCTCGGTCAGGCCGTTGGTCTGTGGGTGGTACGCCGCGGTGGTGCGGCGGTGACTTGTGTGGCTGTATCCCAAGATCGCCTGGGTTAGGTCAGCCGTAAACGCCGTGCTTCTGTCGGTGATGAGAACCTCTGGGGCGCCGTGTCGAAGGACGATGTTCTCAACGAAGAACTTGGCTACCTCGGCGGCACTGCCTTTGGGCAGGGCTTTTGTTTCGGCGTAGCGGGTGAGGTAGTCGGTGGCTACGACGATCCATTTGTTTCCGCAAGTCGACGTTGGGAACGGCCCCAGGAGGTCCATCCCGATCTGCTGGAACGGTCGCCGAGGAGGCTCGATCGGCTGAAGGAAGCCTGCTGGTCTTGTTGGCGGTGTCTTCCGTCGCTGACAGTCTCGGCACGTCCTTACGTAGCGGGTGACGTCGGCGGCAAGCGCGGCCAGTAGTACTTTTCCTGTACTCTTGCGATCGTGCGGGAAACACCGAGATGTCCAGCCGTCGGGTCGTCGTGTAGGGCCTGGAGGACTTCTGGTCTCATTGCTGATGGAACCACGAGAAGGCGTGTGGCTCGAAGGGGCGGGAAGTTCTTCTTTAGGAGGACTCCGTTTCGCAGGAAGAACGACGCCAGTCCTCTCTTGAATACCTTCGGAACAGTTGCGCTCTTGCCCTGGAGATATTCGATAAGGCTCCTGAGTTCCGGGTCCGTTAGCTGTCGCTCGGCGAAGTCGTCGGCACTTATGGTTCCCAGGAAGCCGTCATCATCCTGGTCGTCCAGCGGCGGTGGATCGACGGGGGCACGAGACAAGCAGTCGGCGTCAGAGTGTTTTCTTCCGGACTTGTAAACGACGGTAATGTCGAATTCTTGAAGTCTCAGGCTCCACCGTGCGAGGCGACCAGAAGGGTCTTTCAAGCTAGCTAGCCAACACAAGGCGTGGTGGTCGCTCACAACTTTGAAGGGCCTGCCGTAAAGGTAGGGGCGAAACTTTGATGTAGCCCAGATGATGGCAAGGCACTCCTTTTCTGTTGTGGAGTAGTTGGCCTCTGCCTTTGATAGCGACCGGCTAGCATAACTAATGACCCTTTCCAGTCCGTCCGTCCTCTGCACAAGGACGGCGCCGAGTCCTACGCTGCTCGCGTCGGTGTGCACTTCTGTTTCGGCGTGTTCGTCGAAATGCGCAAGTAACGGAGGCGTTTGCAGGCGTCGTTTGAGTTCTTGAAATGCTTCCTCCTGCGGCGTTTCCCACTTGAACTCGACGTCGGTCCTGGTGAGGTTAGTGAGAGGCTCGGCGATGCGGGCGAATTTTTTTTAACGAACCGCCTGTAATAGGCACACAAGCCGAGAAATCGACGCACGGCCTTCTTGTCGGTGGGTGGCGGGAAAGCAGCGATGGCGGTTGTCTTTTGCGGGTCGGGGCGTACTCCGGATTTGCTTATCACGTGGCCCAAGAACAAAAAGTTCTTCGTACGCGAAGCGGCACTTCTCTGGCTTGAGGGTGAGTCTGGAGGTCTTGATTGCTTGAAGTACGGCTTCAAGGCGCCGCAGGTGTTCGTCGAAATTCGAGCAAAACACAACGACGTCGTCCAAGTAGACAAGGCAAGTCTGCCACTTCAAGCCGGCGAGTACAGTATCCATAACGCGTTGGAAGGTCGCGGGGGCCGAGCAAAGACCAAAAAGCATGACCTTAAACTCGAACAGGCCATCTGGTGTTATAAAAGCAGTCTTTTCTCGGTCTCGCTCGTCGACTTCGATTTGCCAGTAGCCCGTCTTCAGGTCCATCGACGAAAAGTACTTCGCGTTGTGGAGTCGGTCCAGGGCGTCATCTATCCGTGGGAGGGGGTACACGTCCTTCTTCGTGATCTTGTTCAGGCGACGATAGTCGACGCAGAAACGTAGCGTCCCGTCCTTCTTCTTCACCAACACCACGGGAGACGCCCAGGGACTCTTGGACGGCTGGATTATGTCGTCGCGTAGCATTTCGTCGACCTGCTTCTTTACAGCTTCGCGTTCTCGCGTCGAAATTCGATACGGGCTCTGCCGAACTGGTCGGGCACTTTCTTCAGTTATGATACGATGTTTGGCGACAAGGGTCTGTCGAATTCTTGACGACGATGAG
>JALIZH010029296.1:0-28730 GCA_030522465.1 Rhipicephalus appendiculatus | reverse complement strand
TTGAATGGTATATCAATTTTCTTATGTCGCGCAGAATGTTGTTAGTCGTTGTTTTACACACAAAGCACTTCTCTGCGGTATGGGCGTCACACTTGGATAGCAAAACCAAAGCTGCGACGGCATGCATCGAACGATGTGCCGTTAGGTACATATCACTTAGAGAAGATTGCCCCTGGTAACAGTTATTCTGTTAGACTTCTCTCGAGACAGAAGCACGTAGCCGCCGCGGCTGCCGAGAATCGAACCACGTTAAAAAGTGAAAGGTGGAAAATATCCTTGCCCAGTGGGAAAATAGCCAGGCCATTGATTAAGCGGTCGGATGCAGCCTAGCGCTGCTGTGGATCGCCGCTGACGTAGCAGAAATGTCGCGGAGAGGCTGTTGGCCACGCCCTCGCGTGATCCGTAAACTTTTGTGGCCGACTTTACTTTAAAAACAGGAGAATTCCTTCGTGCGTACATTGTAACTAAAATCCTTACCACAAATTTATACTGTAGTAATGTTCATTTCATTGTTTGTCACTCACAAAATTATCATTTTTTAGCCATAGTGGTCGGCATATAGCGTTTTTATCTGGGTTATCCCCTCTAAGTTCAGCAGGTTATTTTCAGCCACCTCCTATCCTGTTGAAAAAAAGTAACTGCGCTATTACAGTTTAGCTTGACAAGTAATTATTCGGTTTGTTCGAAAAAAAAAAGTTGTGTGATGTGAAAGCGCATTGAACTGTGCGCACAGAACTGCGACTGCATCGGGCAATATAATTTATCGAAGATTACTTTGCTTCGAACCATTACTCCTAATGGTTTTTTTTTCTTAACCTGGAGGCGCCTTTTCTAATAACTTTCATTCTTTCTTATGCTTTCGTTCCAATTTACATTCATTTTTGGGCACAATAAAGCATCGCAAAACACAGCAATTTGAAGGTTCACTAGACAAAATCCTGTATTTTTCACGAGGAGTGTATTGACACTATCTACTTCACGAGTGCATATGCTAAGTGATACAAAACCAGTGCGGGAACAAATAAAGTAGGATCATCGGGACAGAATTGTGATGTTAGCAAACATGCATTCTGGCCCATACTGTGGCTTCAATTTCGCAGGGTAGCGTCTGAAATAAAAGTATTGTTACGAGGCATAGTGCATGAGCCCGCCGTGGCAGACGAAGAGACGAAGAAGAAGCTGTTGTGCCGCGCGAGATTCTGGCAGCTATTCGGTGCCTGTAAATATTGCAAATATACTCGCCTCTGTCTCTCTTGCGTATTCCTGATCCCCGTGACAATTTGGTGGAGGTGCGGGGTAGAAGAAGCGCTGTACAACGGAGCTCCGCAGTGCTCGTCGAATCGGAGTTTTCATGATGGAAAACGAGTCCGATGCCGCAACCACTTCTCTATAGGACACGATAACGCCTGCACCGAACCCTGCAACGCCTTCAGCGGCCACAACGCTGCCAACGTACGCGCTGACGCATCCGAAATACCCTTGGGACGTTCTGCGGTACGGACGAAGTCGACGTCGAAGAGTGGATTCTTGTCTACGAACGTACGAGTGCGATCACTCGCAACGTCCCGCTTTCCCTCAGGCTGACCTGCCCAAACCTATCAACATTCCACGGAACCATTCTTTCGCGCCGGCCTCGACTTGCTCGGACCTTCTCCTACGTCCAATCAGGCAACAAATGGATTGCTGTCGCAACTGACTATGCGACCAGATATGCCATAACACGTGCCTTGCCAACTAGCCGCGCATCAGACGTCGCAGACTTCCTGCTCAACGACGTCATTCTTCGACACGGCGCTCCCCGCCAGCTTCCTACGGATCGTGGCCGCTGCTTCCTCGCAAGAGTCATGGATGAAATCCTTCGTAGCTGCTCTATCGAACATCAACTTACTGCAGCCTACCATCCACAGACCAACGGTCTTACCGAGCGCCTCAACCGAACTCTCACGGACGTGTTGTCAATGTACGTCTCTGCTGACCACAGTGATTGGGATGCAACCCTACCCTACGTTACTCTTGCATACAATTCGTCCAGACATGACGCCGCCGGCTACTCGCTGTTCTTTCTTCTGTACGGCCGCAACCCGACATTGCCATTCGAAACGCTCCTTCCTTCTGATACCATTGTACCAACCGTGTATGCTCAGGACGTCGCTTCTCGAGCTCTCGTGACTCGCCGAAGCGCCCACACTAGGCTCTGTGCTTCTCAGGCCTCACAAAAGGAGGGCGCTACGATAAACGGCACGTGATGTCGACTACCCTCCAGAATCTCTTGTCCTACTCTGGACGCCGTATTGACGCGAAGGCTTGTGCGAGAAGCTTCTCCCTCGATACACAGGGCCCTACAATGTTCTCCGCAAGGTCACCGACGTGGACTACTTCGTCACTACCATTCATCCGCACTCGCCTTCTGCTACACCACCTACTGATGTCGTTCATGTGTAGCCCCTAAAACGCTACTACACTGCCAGTCCAGGATGACTTTGCAGGCGCTGTGATGGCGCTCTGTCCGTCGGGGGGTGATGCTACGAGGCATGGTGCATGAGCCCGCCGTGGCGGACGAAGAGACGAAGAAGCTGATGTGCCGCGCGAAATTCTGGCAGCTATTCGGTGGAAGCTATTCGGTACTTGTAAATATTGTAAATATACTCGCTTCTGTCTCTCTTGCGTATTGCCTGATCCCCGTGACAATATTTTATATGCGTCAACGTGGAATATACTTATATTGCTCAAGTCAACGTGACGGACTTGTTATAGTCGGGTCTGATGCTACAAAAAACGCGGCTTCGCCGCCTCAGAAGAACCGTCTCCTTCATTTACAAAAATGGGTACTACAAAAGAGTGTTCCTACAATCCCTTGTTTCACTGCATATACGCAGAAACTTGTTCGTGTACGCGTGACCCGCGTTTTGTGTTCTATCGTAACGGTGTTATGTCTCGGGGCAACCTTCCAAACAAACAAAAAATAAACTCTTGGCCGAACTTTGTTTCGAACGCAGTTCAGAGAATTCCTCAAACTGTCGTACTTCGTTGAGCTTAGTTTCATGGGAGTGGTTGAGTGAAGCGCTCTATTGAGTTAAAAGACTAATTTAAATAAGTTTCGGCTTTCTTTCAATTTGTAGCCGAACACAACCGAGCAAAATGCAGACACCACGTCGTGCACAGCTCAGAGTTGGTTGGAAGACGAAAATATGAAGGCGATTCTTTTTATGCAGATCCCAACCTGGCACGTTGGATGTGCTGCAGTGCTTTTTTTTCATTTCATATACTTTATTATTTATTTAGCATGCAGCGCCAGCTAAATGGTTGACATGAAATTCCACCACACAGTATAATGCATGTAAATGAACGTCATACATGTGTTAAGCGTTGTGGTTTAATAGAGCCAGTCATATGACCAACTCAGGTGGTTGAGAATCTGCGGCTTTTTCCATTTCTGGCGGTTTTTTTGCCTTTCTCCAAGAACACAACACCCTAATTAATGTCCTCGCAGGTTAGATGTTGAGAAACGTGAATTTAGCTCGGTATCAGTGGCATACCAACTCGTTCGCGAAGTGGGGGCAACCAAGCCTCGCTAACCCCATCGGTCGGTGTGGATATATATATATATATGGGTCATTCCATATCAAGTGTACCAGGTCAATTTTCGACCATCTCCGATCCTGCAGAAAAAACATTGTCCAGGTATATGTTAGTATGATAAGTAGTTATTGAGGCGTTATTTCTCCCTAAAAAAATTTTGTTGCCTAGAGGGCGCTTCGAACTTTGGGACGCCCAAGTGAAACTGTGTCACGCTAAATAATTTGTATAAAATTACTGTTTAGAGGAATTACTACGAAACAATTTTTTTCATAATCTTAGGGCGCTGATCTTTCATGACAATTATAGTTTATTCATTTTAGTTTCAACTTTCTTTATTTTTCGTCTTGGCGAAAAATTGCAATATGCTGCATGTTTAGCGTATTTTATAAAAAGCACAGATTTTTTCGCTAGTAATATATTCACATTATGTGTTTCATGGGTTCCTATAATAAATGATGAAAATACTTGGGGAGCGTATGACGCAAAAACGTTGCCAAAATATTGTGACAAAGTTGGAAAAAATAGCATTTTGACTCATATTGAGGCTTCATTTTCTTAGTGTAGCGGTCCAAGTAAAAATGTGGCTTATATATTGTTGCATAGTATGATTTGTTGGCAAGACATACAGAAAGTTTCAAAAGAGTAGATTTTGTTTTAAGGGAGAAAAAAAAATTTCTAGCTGAACAACTACAAAGTAGTAGAAAGTTTGCCTTTGCCTCGCCTTCACTGCATAGCAGGTCACCACAAGATTCTGCCGGGGGCTTTTCGGCGGCGAATAATGCAAGTCATACAACAGCTTGTCACTTGCATTGGTAATACTGCTGTACAGAACGTCAAAAAGGGCAATAGTCCTAATTTTATGGAACGGTATCTTCCCCCTTGGACCATATAGGGCAGGTTATACTCAACCGCTTCATAGTCCCAAGGGGCAGAATTATAATGCATTAGATGGCCTGCAATACAGTATTGTGGCGTTGTGTTTGGCTTCTGATAATTAATGCGCATGGTTTTAATAATAATTAATGACATAATTAAGGTATAGTTTACTTAAGATGTTTTTATGATGTATCAGGTATAGGCCGATGCGTCATCGCTTATCACTGGTTTGCATGATGAAATGATGTATCCTAGGTGTACGCGTTGGAGATGATTCGATAGGTGGGCACGTTAAGCACATTCCAGTGGTACATTGTGAAGTTTCACTTCTCAGGCTCATCTCTTCCCGGAGCTTGAACACAACAACACAGTACATTCCTATCGTCCATTGTCACGTCCCACCTAATCTCCCCCCGCCCCGCCTTAGTTGCTCCTGAAGACTAGTGAGGGGTCTACGTTCCTACGATCTCCGGTCTGTGGCTCAAGAATGTTTTAGAAGAAAATGGAGAGTGTTTTTCAAATTTTTGCCGTGGGGTTCGAATATGTCATTCACTCGGTTGTCTGAGGAGTGATTTCATTGTAGGGGGGGGGGGGGGAATTATTCGAAAGTTGCCCACCCTTCTCGGAATGCGCGTGCAGATGTTGCATGCCCGACAACGTGCTCCGAGTGATATCCGAAAAAAAAACAATAAAAAAAAGAGAAAGAAGTTTGGTTAGGATCATTATTATCCTGAATCTTCCAGAGCGCGGATTGAAGACGGTATGCCCGGAGTGATATTTAGACCAGCCTTTAATGTATCAAATTTATAAATCATATATGATAGGCGCTGTTCACGCTCCCTTGTACTGGAGAAACCGCTTTGTTAGAGTGTAACCTTGATGGAATCAAACGGGTGGTTTTCGGAGTTTATATGCCGAGACAGAGGCAGATCCTGGAAGCGAATGAACATGTGAACGATGGTTATTGAAGCGGGTGTGGAAGGCCGTGTCAGTCTGACCTATGTATTGTATACTGCATATTCCGCACTCGAGAAGGTATACTACATTAGAGTTGTCGCAGTTAAGGTTTGAGTGAATGGAGTATTTGAAATTGGAATGTGTGCTTTGAGCAACGTTGGTTACCTGTATGTGTTTGCACACCTTGCAGCGGGCCTTGCCGCATGTCTGACATCCAGTTATAGGTGTCTTATCGGTTTTTGAACGAACAAGATAATCTTTAATGTTTTTGGGGCGTCTATATACAACTCGCGGAGGGGAAAGGAAAATTTTTGATAGCCGTTCACTCTGTTGTAACATGTTAAAGTGTCTCCCTTTAGAATTTTGTTTACGTTAGGGGGGTTGCTCCCAAATGTTAGAACCAAGTTTTTCCGTCCCTCTTGCTTTAATTCTTTCTGGTGGTAAAGTAGCTGCTGGCGATCGAGGTTTGCCGCTTTATGTATGGCGTCGTTGACTATAGAAGGAGGATAATGTTGCTTTGCAAGTACGTTGCGCAAGTTCTCTGCGTTGACCTCAAAGTCTTCGGGGCGGGAGCCATTCTTTTGAATCGGTGGGCCTGCGAGTACGGAATGGACGTCTTGCAGTGACGAGGGTGACAGCTATCGAAATTGAAGGTATTGCTGCCTGTCTGTAGGCTTTTTGTAAACGTTAGTAGTTAATGATCCGCCTTTTACCTTTACGTGGACGTCTAGGAAATTTATTTCAGTTGTTGAGTATGCATAAGTGAATGTTATGTCTGGATTGAACTTTGTTGAAAGGTTCTATAAAATTAATTAAGCTCTCCTGTGTATCCGTCCAAATATTAAAAATATCATCTAAGAAGCGTCTGTAAAGAAGTGGCTTAATTTTCTGGGTTGATAGAAACTTAGTTTCAAGATCATTCATAAAGTTGTTTGCGTAGTTAGGTGCCATACGAGTCCCCATAGCAGTGCCATTTATTTGTAAATAGTATTGGTTATGAAACTCGAAGCTGTTGAGTTGATGATGATGATTAGTGGAGTTTTGTAACGCAAGGGCCATGTGTAGCCAAAGAGCGCCATGTCTTTTATGTGACATAGGTGATGACCAATCATTGCGATGACGGTGTATTACGGCTGTATAGAGGCCTAAAATCACGCGCTATAAACAAGCGTAAAAGGTGTGTATAGAGTATAAAATTATGGCACTGATACGTGATGTGATCTATGGGGGGTAGAATGAATTACAAATGACCATGGTATATACAACCAAGCGATCGGAAAATAGCACCAATGCCTCCTCAAGGCCTATGAGGCCAAAGGCTGGGAAGAAGGTGCTTGAAAGAGTAGCTACCGCAGCAACAACCTGTGTTGAGAGGTCGTGCTACGGATTTCCTTGATATATGATGTGAAAGCTATGAATATCTTTTAAAAATGCAAACAATGACTCATATTTAAAAATCGGTTCTTCGCCGATGAACATGCGCGGGTGCAGTGGGATTTGTTCTTTGTAGGCTAATGGAAAGTGCTTTTTTCTAATAGACTCTAATTCACTGCATTGAATAAGTATGTGCAGGACAGTGAGTGATCCACCACATTTATCGCACAGAGGTGGATCACCTCCGGACAGAAGGTATGAATGTGTACTGTGTGTATGTCCTGTTCTTAGCCTTGTAAGTGTAACTTCTGTGCGGCGTGACTTTGATACTTGCGGCCAATTACCAAAGTGCGGCCTTGATAACGTGTAGTTTATTTTCTGTCTGCCTATTCCATGTGCTCTGGCCAATAAGCACCGAGCTTTCGTTTAAGGAAAGGTTTTAAGTCCAGCGCAGGGACGGGCATGGATGTATCGGCAGTGTTCTCGTGGGCGGATGCGGCCAGCTGGTCCGCCAACAAGTTACCTTGGATCTCGCGGTGCCCTGGCACCCAGCACACTACGACATGCTGTTTTAATGTGTAGACTGTGCATAAAGATGAGTAAAGGGAGGCAAGGACCGGGTGCTTATGTTTTTTAAGTGTTTTCAAAGCTTTTGCTACGCTTAGGGAATCCGTGTAAATTACTACCTTTTGTAGTTCTAGTTGCTTAATGTGTTTAACAGCCTCAAGTATCGCATATGCTTCAGCGGTGAAGATGCTTGTATCAGGATGCAGAACGCCGGCATCCGAAAACGATGGACCGACCGCTGCGTATGGCACAGAATTGTAAGACTCTGAGGCATCTGTAAATAAATAATTCAGGACACGTGTATTTGTGTTGCAGTTCAAGGAAGTATGTACGGATATGTACAATGGGCGCGTGCTTCGTAACCTCTAAGAAAGATACATCGCAATCTATAGTCTGCCACTCCCACGGCGGCAGATACGCTGCGGGAGCCATCAAACGGTGTTCAAGTGGCACACCCGTTTCCTCAGCTAGGCCCCTCACACGAAGTGAGTAGGGGCTCCCTGAACGAAGGCCGGTTTTCAAACAGGGCAGAGCTGGACGTATCATTGAATTGTAGAATGTGAAGGGTGTTCCTTGTCTGCGTTCACTTTTGAAATAATATAGAAAGGACATGTAGGTTCTCTGCAGGTGCAGCGACCACTCGTTAGATTCAACGTAGAGGCTTTCTACGGGGCTGGTGCGAAAAGCACCCGTAGAAAGACGAATCCCTAGATGGTGAACAGGATCAAGCATCTTTAGTGCAGTTGGAGTCGCAGACTGGTAGATCATCGCCCCGTAATCGAGGCGCGTGCGTATGAGGCTTTTATGTAGGTTCATCAGACACTTTTTGTCACTACCCCATGTAGTGCGTGACAACACTTTCAGTATACTCATGGTTTTTAAGCACTTGTTTTTTAGATACTTGATGTGCGGTATGAAGTTTAGTTTGGTGTCTAATATTACACCCAGGAACTTATGCTCAATTTTTACAGACAGACGTTGGCCATGCAGTTCAATCTCCGGATCAGGGCGAAGGCCTCTCTTTCTGGAGAATAGGACACAAGTGCTCTTTTGTGGGTTCAGTTTAAACCCATTTTCATCTGCCCATTTAGAGACCTTATTCAAGCCTAACTGAACCTGCCGTTCACACATGGAGAGGTTGCACGATTTGAAACCGACCTGAACATCGTCGACATAAGTGCAATAAAACATATTGCGGGGGGATGGACAGGCGCAAGGAATTCATTTTGATAATAAATAGTGCACAGCTCAATACACCACCTTGCGGCACTCCTGTTTCTTGGACAAATGTTTGAGACAGAACAGTGCCCACTCGAACACGGAAATGTCCGATTGGACAGGTAACTTTCGATTATGGTTAACATTCTGCCCCGCACACCTAAATGTGCGAGGTCTCGCAGTATACCGAAGCGCCATGTAGTGTCATAAGCTTTTTTCTATATCGAGGAATACGGGAAAGGAAAAATTGGTTATGGACGAAAGCGTCACGGATTTGTGCCTCGATACGTAAGAGGTGGTCATTGGTGGATCTGCCCTCGCGAAATCCGCACTGGTATGAGTCCAATAGATTGTTTGTTTGAAGGAAGTGTATTAGTCGGCGGTTTACCATCTTTTCAAAAAGTTTACACAGGCAGCTTGTTAGTGCGATGGGCCTGTAACTGGTAACGGAGGATGGATCCTTGCCTTGCTTCAGAATCCGGAATAACTATAGCTTCCTTCCAGGCAGACGGGATCTCGCCGGAGAACCAAACAGCATTATACAGGGAAAGAAGGGACTTTTGAGTTTCAAAGGGCAGATGTTTTAACATTTCATATACTACACGATCAGAGCCTGGGGCGGAATCATTGCAGCAGTTTACCGATGCCTGTAGCTCGGATAAGACGAAAGGTTCATTGTGTGGCTCGTGTTTTGTGGATTTGCGCTCTAGTTTCTGTTTTTCGATTCTTGTTTTGTATTGTTGGAAAGTTGCAGTATATTGCGACGAGCTGGAGACCTGTTCGAAATGCGCACCGAGGAAGGTCGCCTGGTCTTCCAAGCTGTCGCCTTGTGTGTTTACTAGAGGGAGTGAATGTGCTTGTCGTCCTGCTACCTTGCCAACCATGTTCCAGACTCTCGCCTCTTGTCTGTATGAATTTATTCCGGATAAAAATTTCTGCCAGCTCTCCCTTCTAGCCTGTCTGCGCGTTCTTCTGCCTTGAGACTTAATGTTTTTAAAAGTGTCAAGATTCTCGGCTGTCGGTGAGTTCCGAAGCAACCTCCATGCCTTGTTTTCCTTTTTTTCGTGCGTTTCGACATTCATTGTTCCACCAAGGGACACGTCGCTTCCTGGGTAGTCCAGTTGTTTGTGGGATACATTTAGTTGCCGCATCTATGAGAAAAGCTGTAAAGTATTCTACAGCTACATCTATGCTTAAGCCAGACATGTCAGTCCAACTTAAGCAAGTAACTTTTTGAAACTGTTCCCAATCGGCTTTGTCCGTGTGCCATTTGGGAGCGCGTGGAGGACATTCATTCGATATTGGTGTGCTCAGTACTACTGGAAAGTGGTCACTTCCGTAAGGATTATTGATGACTTTCCATGTAAGTAGGGGTAGAAGCGATGGAGATGCAATGCTGAGATCTATGGAGGAATAAGTATTGTTAGCGAGACTACAATATGTCGGCTCTCTCCGATTCAAGAGACATGCACCGGAAGAGAAGAGGAAATGTTCAATTAGACGACCTCGCGCATCACAGCGAGGGTCACCCCATAGACTGCTGTGTGCATTCAAGTCTCCAAGGACGAGATAAGGCTCTGGAAGTTGATCTATTAAGGACTGGAATTCATGTTTTTGGAGCTTGTAGTGTGGGGGGTATGTATAGAGAGCAAATGGTGACGAGCTTATTCAAAAGAACCGCTCGAACAGCCACTGCCTCAAAGGACGTTTGGAGTGGTAAGTGTCTGCATGCTATTCCTTGATCAACTATAACGGCCACACCGCCAGATGACGCTACAGCATCATCCCGGTCCTTTCGAAAGATAACGTAACTGCGTAGAAAGTTCGTGTTTTTGGATTTTAAGTGTGTTTCTTGTACACACAGCACTTTTGGTGAGTGTTCGTGTAGAAGTTCTTGGACATCGTCGAGGTTTCTGAGCAGTCCTCTGACGTTCCACTGTAGAATTTGTGTCTCCATTTTAATGTAGTTTGGTGCTGTGTGTACAAAAGTGTTGCCTTAGGTTACAGGGCCTTTTGGGGGCCCTGTGATGCGGGGTTTTTCTTTTTTGGTGCGCTCCAAAGAGCCGCGCCTGTCCTTCGGCGTCTCAGCAGCCGGAGGAGGGTGACTTGTTTCCATCACCTCTTGTGAGGTGGCGGATGGTGCCTGTTCGGCAGGCACGTTCACGGCGGTTTCGGACCTGACTGCTTTCGCAGTGGCCCGGGGTCCTGCAGACTCGGGAGTCTGCTGGCCCTGTTTGGAAGGGGGCGGAGCAGCACAGGCTACTCCCAGCCGGGGGCGCACTGGTGACGTGACGCGCGGTCACACTCGGTGTGACACTCGCGGGCGCGAAAAGACGTGGCGCGGCGCCCCGACGCGTCACATCTGCGAAGAAAGAAGAGGGCTGGTTATGTGGAGTAAAACGCTTGCGCGCCTCTTGGAAGGACAAGTTGAATTTAACTTTCAGTTCTATTATTTCTTTTCCTTTCTTCCACGAGGGGCATGATCGTGAGTAGGCGGGGTGGTCCCCTTCGCGGTTCGCACAACGGGCGGCAGAGTTGCAATCGTCAGACAGATGTTCATTGGATGCACATTTAGCGCAAGTGGCACGCCTTCGGCAGCTTTGCGACCCATGTCCAAAGCGCTGACACTTGAAGCAACGACGTGGATTCGGTATATATGGTCTCACACGAAGGTTGCAGTAGCCGGTTTCGATTGATTCAGGGAGGTTGTTGGTTCCAAATGTTATAATTATGTGCTTAGTTGGGATTTGTTTGTCGTTTCGCCTTATTGTGCTTCTTTGTACTTTGACAACGTTCTGGTTTTGCCATCCTTCAAGGAGTTCACTTTCACTGAGTTCGAGAAGGTGATCGTCAGAGATGACGCCGCGCACTGTATTCATGGATCTATGTGGGCCCACCGACACTGGGATGTCCCCAAAAGCCACAAGTTTTGACAGTTTCTCATACTGGAGCTTGTCACGAACTTCCAGAAGAAGATCGCCGCTTCCCATCTTTGTTACTTTGTAACCTGGGCCCAATCGTCTCCGTGAGGGATTTTGACACGAGGAATGGTGAGATTGTTCGGACAGTTTTTGTTACATGCTGGCTGTGTATAACGTGGTATTTTGGGAAAAGATTCTTTGGGTAGGGCAAAAGTGAAGTCATCGGTGCGCCACCTTTTCTGGCGGCGATCAGGGAGCGGAGGAAAAGAGTCTGCCATATAAAGGATTAGAATTCGACGGCGATGGTGGCCACCCACCACCGAGCCCAACAAGGGGACGCTACAAGGTTGAATATCGAACACTTGGAGACGCCAGCCATGCATCGCCGCTATAACCTAATATAACTATCCGAGGTTGAATAACTACACAAGGTTAACCCTCGCCGCCAGGAAAAACTAGGAAGTAAACCGAAGAGAGAAGATGACAGGAAAGATAAAAAGTGAGAGAGAAAGACGAAGATGAGAGAAGAGAGAGAGGAAAAGGCGACTGCCGATTTCCCCTGGGTGGGTCAGCCCAGGGGTGCCGTCTACGTGAAGGCGGGGCCAAAGGGGTGTGTTGCCTCTGCCGGGGGGCCTTAAAGGTCCAAACACCCGGCGTCGGCTCAACCCCCCAGGATCCCCTTTTCCCCGGACACGGCAATGCCACGCACGGCTAGGCGTGGGAGGGGGGTCGAAACCCCCCCGTTAGCTCGGGTCCGTGGTGTCGCCACACACCAAACGCCTGCTTGCGCAGACGCCCCTGCGGGGTCGAAGCTGTTGAGTTGAAGTACCAGCTTCGCAAGGGTTTCAATGACTATTGGGTTTGGTGAGTCATCACATTTATGCGCTCTATAAGACTCTACTAATGTTTTGATGCCGTCAATATGCGGAATATTGGTGTACAGGGAAGTTACATCAAGAGTTACAAGGAAGGCACCATCAGGAATTTTTACATCTTTGATCGTCCTAATGAAGTGGCTGGTATCACGTAGGTAGGAGGGGTGTGTAGGCGGTATGTTCTTAATTAAGGAGTCTATGTAACTTGATATTGGTTCGGTGAGGGTACCTCTTCCCGAAATTATTGGTCGGCCGGGGTTTCCTTTTTTGTGTATTTTCGGAAGCATATAAAACCGTCCTGGTGTGGCACGTGCTACAGTAAGCGCCCTAGAAAGTTTGGGATCTAACTCTCCGAGCTCTACCATAACATGGAGTGCGGTGGTTATTATTGCTTGATGTTCTAGGGTTGGATCTTTATCAAGTGGTTTGTAGAAAGAGGTGTTAAGTTAATTGGTGGGTGCCCTCTTGGATATAGTCGGATTTATTTAATATTACAATCCCTCCCCCTTTATCCGCTGGTTTTATGACGATATCTGTTGGATCACTGAGTGTCTTAAGTGCTTCATACTCCTTTCTTGAGAGGTTTTTGGCTGCTGCAGGTCTGTGTGTGTTATATTCCTGCAGTATGTCTTTTTGGACGGCTTCGATGTAGGTATCTAGATGCCTCTACCGCTGAGAGCTTGGTGTCCACTGTTGCCTTGAACTAGAAGGTATTATGGTAGTGGTTTCCCCTCTGGGGTTTGTCGAAAAAGTATTCCTCTAGGCGAAGATTCCGTGCGAAGTTATCGAGGTCTTTTAATAAGGAGAACTGATTGTATCGGCCAGTAGTGGGGCAAAATGTGAGTCCGCGGGAGATTACTGCTCGTTCATGACTACTAAGTTGAACGTTGGAGAGGTTAATTATGTTTTCTTCTATGTTGTTTTGTGTGTTAGTAGTGCCTCTCGGCTGGTCGTTAAAGGTTTTATGCGTGCTACCAAGTTGTGGCACAACCACTGGTTGAGGGCCCTCTGGATTGCCTATGCAGAGCTCGCAGGAGTACGGAAGTTTATCCCTTGCCATTTCTTTCTCCTTAATTGTTAGGATTTCCTCTGTCCTCTTTTGCTCAAAACGTTCTAGTTCAGGAACTTCTATAGTGGATGGGGAAGTATTAGATCTAGCTTGACGTTCCGCCACCCTCAGAGATCCCTCTACAATTAAATGACTCCTCAGACAACCGAGTGAATAACATATTCGAACCCCACGGCAAAAAATGTGATTGATCCCTCTGATATAGGAATCGGTATAACACGAAAGTGAAACGTATCTTCACAGAAGTAGCCCAATGTTTATTGCACATTGATAGAAATTACACCATCTCCCGCTAAAGGGAACCATGTGTAGATGTGAAGCAGCGGGCGCTAACGCTTACACTGGCGGCGGTGTTGACGCTGGCGCTCATCGCAGCGTTGCGCAGGAGAGAAAACTGGGGAGGCGCAAAGCACGCAGTGATGGAGCGGTGTTTCCTACTGGAACATGCCAATTGCTGCTAATGGGCAAAGAGACACAAGACTCCGACTGGACACAGAGACCCGCAGTACGCTTTTAGTTAACGCGCACGCTGCGAATTTTTATTGTTCAACAACGCACAGGAGAAATCTCCCACCGGCACCACCTTGCAGGTCAAGATCCACTGCCATAAATACGGGATGGCCAGTGAACGGTTGTGCAGCGCGAGCAGTCGGTTTTTTCAACCAAGAAACTCGCTAGCAGACGCTGCCTGCGTCGGCGTCGCGAGGCGAGAGAGGGGGGAGGACGGGCATGCGCAGTGGGAGTGGACGCCGCGGGCAGGGATGCCTAGAGGGGGGGGGAGCAGAAGAGGAGAGAGAGTGGGGACGCACATGCGCAGTGGGAGTGTGGGCGCCGCGGGCAGGGATGCCTAGAGGAGAGGGGGGTTTGGAGAGAGGAGGGGAGGCGCATGCGCAGTGAGGGTGTGGTTGCCGCGGGGAGGTATGCCTAGAGGAGAGAGAGGGGGAGAGGAGGTTTTTAATTTTTATTTTTTAAAGGGTTTGCGCATGCGCAGTAAGGGTGGTCACGCCGCACACCACCACCACCACCACCGGATTAAGCTTCGCCATAAGATGCTTCACATGAAATATAATGTCTATTGGTGTTCAGTGGCTACAGCACCCTTAGATGTTGATGCACCCATGTTGACACCTGGGGGCACATCTCCACCACGACCAACCAACGGACTCACTACCAGGATACACTTTACGGAGACACTAGAATGCACGCATCTCAGCATCGCGCAAATCACACTTGGACCTAAGGCGTTCGCGAACCGTGCAAGCGAAACCGAACGGGTTTTCACTCAATCGTTTTTCAACTGACGGTTCGCTGCAGCAAAGGAGCGCGATTTGCGGGTCGGCAACCATCCTGTGGATGTGCTTGGCATGCGGCGTCGCGTTGGCGAGCAGCGTCCTGCTGATAAGTCGCTTCGGCGAAGATACGAACATTTCGGTCCTGCATCGGCGTCTGTATGGCAGCCAGTTGGGTCACGATGAGCTCAACTTCGCAAACGCGGAAGACAGAGTTGTCAGTGTATACTGAGTATGTGCAGCGCAAGGAAACGAAGACAACAGAAGACACATGAACGACATAGACTGGCGCTGATTTTTTTTTCTAGTGCAGATTTCACACTTGACAGCGCAATCCCCCTTTTAACAAGTTTAGTGTGCGCGCTGTCATAAGGCAGAAGGCTCTTCTTTGTCCTGGACTGGGGTTATACATATAGCAAACATGGTCATTGTTGAAGGTTAGCTTGAGATCTAAAAATTGCATGCTGCTGTCACTTGGCCTCTCACATGTTTCAATGGTAAAAACGCTGGTGATCATCCCGAGTTGTCAGCTCGAGCCGTGAACGCGCGAAGGCCTCCCGCTCCCCCCATGGCGTGTCCATCGCTGCACCAAACCAACGCCTACCAAACTCACTTGCGCGATATTCGCCCGTCGACGCCGTTTTCTTTCGGCGGCGCTTAATGGAGCAGTTCTCGTAGTCGGTACCATCGCACTCATATCAGTAGACGGCGGAGATACACCATTGTTGTATATGGAAGCTGCACAACGCTGCGCAGGCTGGCACAACGCGAAGGACGAAGCACGTAACTGCGTTGTCACCGAGTCAAATCAGAGCGTAGAGCACGTCGCAATTAAAGCTTCCGTTTGTGGTCTGCGAAATTAGCTCCAGAAACTATGTCGGAGGTGATTGCGGAGGCAATGCTACACTTTCTTTCAAGTAGGGCCAACGCCACCTAGGCGGCGTTGGTAGGCCGCTCCGATGCCAGCGTCTGTTCGAATGATGGCATCGAGGCGCCGTAGTGCTGAGGCTACCGCAGCGTTCTCTGTCTGTGTTAGTTGGCATCATAATGCAGTACTTCTCTTCTCCTCTCTTAGGCGGCGGCACGGCCCCTAGAAACGAAAAGCGCCGGTATAGAGCGAAGGAGTGTGAGATATATAAGGCGCGTCTGAAGCGTTCTTCGCGAATGCGCCGATGGCTCAGTCTGTTAAGCGCCCGCATTTCTATCGCCGTGGATCGAGAGGTCGTGGGTTCGATTCCCGGGACTTCCAATTTCGCGTATCTTTTTCTTCTGATTTCTTTCTTTGTATTGTGTTCGTGTACCTTTTAACAACGTCATATCCGTGACGGAAATGCGTCAGTGAAGTCTTGGTGGACCCCGGCACAAAACACTTTCGTGTTAAAATTTGAAAAACACTCTCCATTTTCTTCTCAAACATTCTTGAGCCACAGACCAGAGATCGTAGGAACGTAGACCCCCCTCACTAGCCTTCAGGAGCAACTAAGGCGGGGCGGGGGAGAATAGGTGGGACGTGACAATGGACGAAAGGAATGTACTGTGTTGTTGTGTTCAAGCTCCGGGAAGAGATGAGCCTGAGAAGTGAAACTTCACAATGTACCACTGGAATGTGCTTAACGTGTCTACCTGGACCATCGATGTATATCTACATATTTTTGGTTTGTTCACTTTTTTCTTGAAACATGTGTTCTTCGTATATCTTAGTATGTGCCGGGGGCACCACAGGAATATACTTAACATGTCCACTTGGTGTTTTCGTTTTTTTCCCTTTTTTTCAGAAAATACGTCTTTATGTCTAAGTATGTAGAAGTACGCTCACGTGGTCGTGTGACCACTTATCAGTATGGACCCTTCTCTCTTTTTTTGGTCACTCGTATATTTCTGCACCTTTTTTTTCCTTAATACAGGTGCTATGCGTATGCAGAAGTATGCGCACGTTGTGGTGTGACCACTTATCAGTATGTACCCTTCTTCTCTCTTTTTTTATTTTTTATTTATTTTTTTATTTATTATTTTTTTGCCTCTCATTCTCTCGGCTCGGCGATGACATAAAAGCGCATCGGCGCCTGGTAAATTTCGTCTTGATGAAGATGGGTCTCCGATCGAAACGTCACAAATAAACAGTTTTTTAGAAGCGTATATATATTTCTCCTATGTGTTCTACGGCAACCGAAGCCAGACTCTTCATAATCTACGTATATATATATATATATATATATATATATAAGTATAAAAATAGATGCACCTTCACATAACAACTGTTTATTCTGCCGACGTTTCGACGCGAACCCCGTCTTTTTCAAGGCATAACAATATTTACAACGTGTCTCTTATATACCGTGTTAGGACAGGAGGGAAGAAGACGGAAAGGTAAAGAACGTGAAAAGGGGGGAAGAAAAAAAAGGGGGGGGGGGGGGGAGGGGGGGAACAACGAGCACGAAATAAGAAGGACCGGCATGACAAGAGGGTAAAAAAAGAAAAAAAGAAGGAAGAGCCGTTTTGCCTGACGTGAACACTGTGGTGGCTTAAGCAGCCATACTATTATTGACAACATACTCCCACCTCCACCTAAGTGGACAGTCTGACGACCCCGCTCGTCTGGTATTGCTCTTAGAGCTGTGCACGGGCTCCGGGTAGCCCGAAAGCCCGAGCCCTGCCCTGGCCCGCGGGCCGGGCTCACGGGTATGCGAACGTCTTCCCAACTCGGGCCCGGGCCGGGCTCGGGCTACTCATCTCGGGCATCGGGTGGGCCGGGCCAGGTGCAAAGCCCGCATCAAACCAAAAAATGTAGGCGTTGTGCCGGAATTGTTTTCTAGCACTTAGCGATGAGCACACAGATCACCTTTGTGATTATTTATCCACACAATCATCCTCCTGTCCTGCATCATAGATAGTAAACTGCTGGAAGAACAAGGAGTCTAATTATTCTAAGCTTGTTATGCTTGCGAAAAAAGATATTTGCGATTCCGGCTACCAGAGCGAGCAGCGAACGGAACTTCAGTTCGACAGGATATGTAATGCACCGCACTTCACTGAAGTCCGAATCACTGCGCAGCTTGTTATTTTTACAGAACTTGTAATCTGTGTATATACATTAACATATGTCGTTTGCATATGTTCAACTTTGATACGTTGAATAAAATTCAACATGATCAAAAAGTGATATCTTGTCTCCGCAGCAAACTTTCATAGTGTCGGGCCGGACCGGGCCCGGGTTTGTGTTTTTGTACGTCGGGCCGGGCCGGACGGGCTCGAAGCCCTTTGGGGTCGGGCTCGGGCGGGCCTGCGACGCAGTCAATGGGCCCGGGCCGGGCTCGGGCTTGAAAATTAGGCCCGTGCACAGCTCTAATTGCTCTTTCCGGTGCAATCACTGGGCGGCTTTTTTTAATAATGCCTGTGCTTAAAGTTTACGCTGTAAAGCGGCAGAAAGTCGAATTGTTGGGGTGAGGACTGAGGGTTTCCAGTGCATGCTTTTAAGTGTCGGCGGGGTTGCACGATCTGAAGGAGCCGGTAATGTGGCCCCGCCATCAATTTTCATTATATGGATTGGCTCTTTTAGCGAAGGAATAGAGAAGAGATGTAAAGGAAAAAGCTTGTTAGTGTAACGACAGTACGACATCCGGGTCCACTTATCTGTGCATGCCGGCTGTGCTTGAAACGGCAAATCAATTCCATATATTTACAGACACAACCCTACACGTGCGCCAAGGAGAAATATTGTTCTCGCAATGGGCGGCAAGGGGGCCAGCGACTAATTAGGGAGTGGCGTTTGCGCCTTTTAATGATCGTAAGGTTGACAGGGTGCCTGGGTGCTCATTAATTCCGTTTTTTTAGCGTGTTGAATTTGTAGATGAAGTAAGATTCTCGTTGCTCTCGTTCTCGCGTTGTTCGAAAATTGTTTTCCAAAAGTGTAACCCTGATATCGTCAAAGCTGTGATCTTTCAACGCACAATATTTAGACAGTGCAAGACAGGGCAGGGCACGTACATGTGCCCGATGGTTGTTGAATCTAATTTCTAAAAGGTGTGTCTGTCTGACCCACGTATTGCATGTTGCATATTCCACATTCCAGAAGGTATATTACGTTGTCTGAGTCGCAGTCTAGTGCACCACTTATCCTGTGCTTAAATTCTGAGTGGGTGCTTTCCGCCACTGTTGTTGTCTGCATGTGTTTGCACACTTTGCATCTTCCTTTTCCGCAAGGGCGACACCCTGTTTGAGGTTTCGTGCCTATCTTTGAATTTACTAAATGATCCCTGATACTTTTTGGCCGCCTGTATACCACACAAGGAGGAGAGGTGAAAATTTTGGATAGTCGCTCGCTCTGTTCCAATATGTTGAAGTGTTTTTTTAATACTTTATTTATGTTCGGTGGGTCGCTTGTGAAAGTTAATACCAAATTTTTCTTGCGCTGTTGGTCGGCACTTTTTTGCTGGTGCAGTAGTGTCTGGCGGTCCAGATTTTCCGCTTTTTTGATCGCGTCATCAATGATAGCTGCCGGATATTCTTGGTGGAGGAGTACTTCGCGCATTCGTGTGCTGTTTTTGCGGAAATCATCAGTGCGGGAGCAAATTCTTCTGAATCTGTGTGCTTGGGAATAGGGAATGCTGGTCTTGCAGTGTCGCGGGTGGCAACTTCTGAAGTGCAGGTATTGTTGTCGGTCCGTAGGTTTTCTGTATACGTTAGTAACCAACGCACCATCCTCTATCCGAATGTGTACATTAAGGAAGCTTATTTCAGTGTTAGAGTACGAGTGTGTGAAAGAAATGCTGGGATGTGCTTGGTTAAATGCTTGTATGAATTTGAGGAGTTCGTTTTCTGAATCCGTCCAAATCATGAATATGTCGTCGAGGTACCGTTTATAGAATACAGGTCTGATATCACAGGATGAGAGAAAAGTGGATTCTATATGGTGCATGAATATGTTAGCGTAGTTTGGAGCCATTCTTGTGCCCATTGCCGTGCCGCTGATTTGAAGGTAGTATTGATTGTTAAATTCAAAGCTATTTAATTCGAGGACAAACCTCGTTAAGATTTCAATTACTCTTTGCTTGGGTATGCGTCAGGGTTGTGGTTGCCATAGGATTCTACAAGTGCTCTTATACCATCGTCATGCGGGATATTCGTGTAGAGGGAGCTAACGTCCAATGTCACCAGAAATGCACCGTCTGGGAATTTTACCTCCGATATTTCCCGAAGGAAGTGGTTTGTGTCACGCAAGAAAGACTCATGTGTGGGTGGTATGTTTTTGATTAACGAGTCAATATAACTAGATATAGGTTCAGTTAACGTTCCCGTGCCTGATATAATCGGTCTACCGAAGTTATTCTTCAGCATATATATATATATATATATCTATAAATATATATATATATATATATATATATATATATATATATATATATATATATATATTATATATATATATACCTTCATTCGCAATCAATTTGATGTGCTCTTTCATATACAGGGATTGAATATGGTTAGCAGCGTTCAATAACATTATACAAAGAGTACAGTCAGTTTTACGTGTATGTGTCATGCATGTAACGGTATTACAAGCAACACTTCTTAGACATTACCAACACAAGTTTATGCATAAATACAATACGTCGATGTCGGCCTCCCTTGCATCATTCAATGACATTTCCTTAACGTCTGCAGGATGCTCACTAATAATTGGCATTTTTTGATGTAGGTAGCAGCAACTGCACCTTTCCTTTGTGTAATTCCAGGCTTTCTTGCACATATTGGGTTTCCGCACATTATATTTCGTCTTGCTTGCTTCTAGTAATAGTGTTGCTTGCGCATTTCTATTGTTACTATTATTACATTACTATTATCGTTAACTTCTCAACCACAAGCTTTTAAGTAAGAATTTGAGGTATTAGGGGCGTAGTATATTTTTTATACTCATCGTATTTGTATTTGCAACACTTCCTTGAGGACCCTGCGGTACCAACAAATAATTACGCCTATGCAAACGGTAAAAGAACAAATTTTCTTTGAAAAAATTTGGGTCGTTCTAACGTTAATGTACCCCTCATTGTCTCCATGTGCATTAGTCGTTAGGTGTTTATGATTGATCAAAATTTTCTCGGACATGCACATAGCCCCTGCGCCTAACGCGATGCGAAAAAAGACCAGTATGATCCATCGCGTAATGACCACTCATGCACAACTACATAAAAAATAAGAGAATGCATTATTTTCAATACGGCCTATTTGTGGTCCCTGGTCCTTTGCTATTCGTCAAAACTTCTCGGCGTGTCATGAAATTGCATGCTTGATACGCAACGTCAGAAATCTGTGAGACCTAGTGGTGCTAAAATGACGTGTGCACACTAAACAGCGCACTAATATGCTGAACAATACCTAAACACTTTTGGAGTAACCGGACAATGTCTCATTCTGAATGTAATTCAAGGAAGCTGCCCGCCGATCACGTTCGCAATGGCTACTTATAGCAGCTGGCGAGATGGAATAATATGAGCATAATAAACATTTTAATTGTAGATAACGATGTTGACTTCTTTGTGCGCGTATTCAACTCTGTCAACTAATCCTTGCTGAGAGAGGGGGGGAGGAAGAGAAATAAACAGCACTGCGCGTGTGTGCTTCTTTGCCGTCCGAGTGTATTCCGCCCTGTACAAGTCAATTCGAAATGACTCAAGACCAACTAGACCGGTTGTCAATTAAGCCGCCTTAGTCCAGAAAACCACGGACCTTGACCATTTCCCTCGCCCGGTTGATCAAGTTGCGCGACAACCATTAAAGTTGGGCTTTCCGATGTACTAGACTCCACTGCCTTATTCCTCGCCTTGTTCAATGCCGGCGCTATCGCTGCAAGCTACCACATGCTAAGCAAGGCAAACAGATTAGTCGGAAACTAAAGCAGAAACCTTCTTTAGCTCCTCCAGTGTGGCCCAACTAAAACACTCAACACTTCTGCACACTCATCGACTGATAGCAGATGGGATATAGAGGCGCGGTAATGCTATTCCCTTCCGATGAAAGAAGATTAATTTCCTGAAACAAGAAGAGTGTTTCATCGGTCCATAAAACGTTTGCTGCTTCATGCGCGTATTTGCGTCGATGATTAGGCAAATTTCAGGCCAGGCCGAGCAAAATAAAGTAATGACAGAGTGCTCTAACGTTATAGAACTCTTACTCAGCAATAGCCCTTTCTGCAATGCTCTACCGAAAAGTGCGGAAGCGTCGCATAGGCATCCTGCACTGCAGAGAGCCTACAGTACGTGGCCGTGATACACGACCACGTACTGTAGGTTCTTTGTAGGTACTGATAACACAGAACAGAAGGGTAAGACAAATTTCATTATATAATTGATTGCTGTCTAGAAGTAAAACTTCGCCTCAGTTGATGCTTTCCCACTGTGGAGCCGAAAGTGACCACAGTCGAAAGTGGGGAAGGGGGGGCTCCGCTTCCCTAACATTTCTCAGTGTGGGTGGCCTAGCGCCCCCCCTTGCCCTCTCGGTAGATAAGCGTATACTCGGTATAGATAACTCCCGAAAATTCACCTTCTTGCTGAGAATATTGCTACGTAGCAAACATATCAAGGGTCAGATATTCTGCCTACAGAAGACGACAAAGAGGACTGGCCTGTCCGGTGTGCGTGCTGTTCGCCATCTTGTCGATGCTCTGCACAGCAGTGTAAATACATCCGTAACCAGTCACGCGTCTCGTGTTATTTTACGTGACATCTTTGTGGTGGAGGTGCTGGTTGTTCCCTGTACCCATCACAAAGCTCCGCAACGGCCGTATCATCGCGGGTCCTACCATGTCAGAGGTTGAAGGAACACCGTCTTCACCACCTGCCCCTCTCGTGGATTCTACCTACGTGGTCCTACCTCCTGCCCGTGATCCCGGCGTCTTTTCCGGTCAGGATGGCGTTGACATCAATAAATGGCTAAACCTGTATGAACGTACCAGCGCCAGCTATCGGTGGGACCCGACCCTTATGCTCGCCAACGCCCTTTTCTACCTCGATGGGCCACCACGGGTGTGGTTCGAGACGCACGAGGCTGAGATTACTAGCTGAGAATCTTTCAAAGAGAAGCTCCGTGACCTCTTTGGCAACACCATCGGACGGCAGACGGCTGCGCGGAATGAACTGGCCACTCGTGCACAGACAGCTACCAAATCGTACGTCGCGTACATTCATGACGTTATCGCCCTTTGCCGACTTGTCAACGATCACATGCAGGAGTCTGAGAAGGTATCGCATCTGCTGAAAGGCATCGCCGACGATGCGTTTAATTTGCTTGTCTATAACAACGTTAACACCGTCGACGCGATCATCAAAGAGTGCCTGCTGTTCGAACAAGCCAAGAGCCGCCGTATAACTCAGAAATTCACACGGTTGCCCAACACGGCTGCAACTTCATCGTGTGAGGCCGCTCGCCAGCCGCCCACCTATGACAACGTCACGCGCATTGTTCGCCGCGAGATTGAAGCTGCCTGCCCTGCTCCTGTTCAGCCACCTGTTTTCACAACCCACGCCACAGATGCATCACAACCATCGGTAGCCTTCATCCAAGCTGTGGTCAGACAGGAGTTTGCCAACCTCGGCCTGCCGTCAGCGTGTCCACTGACTCGCCCTGAAGCACGGCCTTACTCCCTAGGAGACGCTCGCTGACTCCGACCCTCTCCTACAGTGCCCTTCCGCAATCCTGCAGAATGACGAACACCAGACGGCCAGCCTATCTGTTTTTCCTGCCATCAGCCTGGGCACGTCTCTCGCTATTGCCGTCGCCGTTGGTCGAACCCATCACGACAGACCTTCCCGAACTACATGCGCCCTACCACCGCTAGACGTTCAACCACTGCACCCCCCAATTTCTACACGTCGTCCCCTCACGAGCCTGTCACCACTGACGCCACTTCACCCATTCTCCGCTACTCTCGCTCCCCGTCGCCGCAACGTCGCCAGTCCCCCCTCTCCGCAGCCCCGACGATTTTCCTCGCCGGCCTTCTCCGGACGCTCACAGCAGAAAAACTAGATATTGCAGCTTATAGAGATGAAGCTGCAATACCTATCGACGCCCGCAAATCCTCTACTGACGCTCCCCACACACCACAGCCTGCTTGACGTAAAAGTCGACAATGTTCCTGTGACCGCCCTCGTTGACACTGGTGCGCACCTCTCCATTATGAGCACTCCTTTACGCCGCCGTTTGCAGAAGATTATGACCCCGTCTACGACGCAGGCAATACGTGTTGCCGATGGCGGTACAGTTGAAGTAATAGGGATGTGCACTGCCCGGGTCAGCATTGCCGATCGTCACACCGTGGTCCTTTTTGCCGTCCTTGCTCGTTGCCCTCATGACCTCATACTTGGCCTTGATTTCCTTTCGGCACACTCGGCCTTAATTGATTGTTCTTCTGGCACACTCTGCCTCGATCTCCCACTTCTGTCAGATAACTGTGAAAAGCCCGTCAGTCGCTTGAGCCCAACCACTTTTGTTCGCCTACAACCTCGAGCAGTCACCTACGTGTGTTTGTCATCGACCCCTCCAGTTCCTGACGGCGACTACGTCATCACACCGATAACTGACACGCGACTGACGCGCAGTGTTACTGTCCCGCATACCATCGCCAGCATAACAGATAACTGTGTTTTCCTTCCGCTCCTGAATTTTGGCCTCACCCCCCAAGTGTTGCCCTGCCAGATGTCGCTTGCCCAACTCGCTGCTCTAACAGACGATGGCATCAAGGTCGTCGCCGTAACAGCACCTGACCAAGCTGAAGTCTCACGGTTTCCGAGTGCTGACGACGCCATTTTTCGCAGTATAATTGGTTCAGACCTTTCGCCTGACCAGGCCGACGCCCTCTGCCAGGTTTTGGCTTCATACAGTTACATCTTCGGTATCCATGACCATCCCTTGGGCCAGACTAAGATTGTCACTCACCGAATCAACACTGGTGACTCTGCGCCCATTAACCATCGGCCTTACCGTGTGTCCGCATCAGAGAGAGAAGTGATTCAAAAAGAAGTGGCCAAAATGCTAGCGAAATACATCATCGAACCATCATCTAGCCCTTGGGCCTCCCCAGTGGTATTAGTAAAGAACAAAGACGGCTCCTGGCGTTTCTGCATTGATTATCGGCACCTCAACAAAATTACCAAAAAGGACGTGTATCCTCTTCTACGTATTGATGACGCACTCGACTGTCTCCATGGCGCCACCTTCTTTTCGTGCCTCGACCTCCGATCAGGCTACTGGCAAATTGCTGTAGGCCGACATGGACCGTGAAAAGACCGCCTTTGTTACCCCTGACGGCCTTTACCAATTCAAGGTCATGCCCTTCGGTCTCTGCAATGCTCCGGCCAACCTTCGAGAGAATGATAGACATACTGCTACAAGGATTTAAATGGTCTACGTGCTTGTGTTACTTGGGACGACGTGAAAATCTTCTCGCCCACCTTCACAACACACCTTGAACGTATTTCGGCCGTCCTATCTATATTTAGACGGGCTGGCCTCCAGCTCAATTCCTCGAAGTGCCACTTCGGCCTTCGTCAACTTATTGTGTTGGGCCACCTTGTTGACGCTTCTGGTGTCCGACCAGACCCGGCCAAAGTACGCGCTGTCACGAACTTCCCCGTTCCTCGCTCTGTCCATGATGTTCGCAGTTTCGTGGGCTTGTGCTCCTACTTCCGCCGGTTCGTGAAACGACTTTGCGGCACTCGCACGCCCACTTACTGACCTTCTAAAACAAAACGTCCCTATTTGTTGGCGTCCTCTACAAGCTGATGCCTTCTCCCAGCTAATCACCTCTTTGACGACACCACCTGTTCTTGCACATTTTGATCCAGATGCTCCTACAGAAGTGCGAACAGATGCTAGTGGTCATGGAATCGGTGCAGTTTTAGCCGAAACTCAACGGGGCACTGAGCGTGTAATTGCGTATGCAAGTCGTCTCCTTTCCAAGTCGGAACGCAACTATTCCATAACAGAACGGGAATGCCTTGCCCTTGTCTGGGTGGTTTAAAAATTCCGTCCTTACTTGTAAGGCCGCCCTTTCCGTGTCGTCACAGATCCATCACGCACTCTGTTGGCTTTCTTCACTGAAGGACCCCACTGGACGACTTGGCCGTTGAGCGTTGCGTCTTCAGGAGTACTCCTACTCAGGTGCCTACAAGTCTGGACGCCTCCATCTAGACACCGACTGCTTGTCCCGCTACCCTGTTGACCAACCGGACGGATCAGTCATCGAGCCTGGCCCCAGCGTAATGTCCACGTCTCACTGGCTGCGGATTGGTGACGAACAACGTCGTGATGCTTCCTTGCGATCACTCATTGACCGTCTGGAATCTTCCCCTAACGACGCATCACTCCGCATGTTCGTCCTCTTGAACGGCACGCTGTACCGTCGTAGTGTCCAGCCAGATGGTCCTGAGCTGCTACTCGTCGTGCCTAAACACACGCGTTCAACGGTGCTGCATGAGCTTCACGACGACCCAACTGCCGGCCATCTGGGCGTATCTCGCACGTACGACCGTGTCCGGCGCCGGTTCTTTTGGCGCGGTCTCGCCCGGTCCGTTCGACGTTACGTGGCCTCCTGCGAGAAATGCCAACGTCGGAAGCGACCTGCTGCACCCTCCGCAGGACTTCTTCAGCCGATCTCCATCCCTACCGAACCTTTCTACAATGTTGGTGTAGACCTTCTCGGTCCTTTTCCCGAGTCCCAACTCTGGCAACAAATGGGTCGCCGTTGCGATAGATCATGCAACCAGGTGTGCCATCACTCGAGCGCTCCCTACCAGCACCGCTACTGACGTTGCCGACTTTTTGCTCCACGATGTCATTCTACACCATGGGGCTCCCCGCCAATTGCTCACGGATCGTGGTCTTGCATTTTTGTCCCGAGTAATCAACGATCTCTTGCGCTCTTCGTCAACGCAGCACAAGTTGACCACTTCCTACCATCCCCAAACGAATGGTCTCACCGAGCGCCTGAATCGCACCCTCACGGACATGCTCTCAATGTACGTTTCATCTGACCACCGTGACTGGGACCTGGCGCTACCTTACGTGACCTTCGCTTACAATTCCTCGCGCCATGACACCGCTGGATATTCACCTGTCTACATGCTATATGGCCGTGATCCGACGTTACCGCTGGACACTCTACTTCCGGCTACTAAACCTCCGCCAAGCGAATACGCACGCGATGCCATCGCTCGTGCTGACCACGCGCGCCAGATCACCCGCTCTAGGCTGTCGGCTTCACAAGCAACACAGAAGACCCTCTACGACAGCAGGCATGCCGACGTTCATTTCTCACCCGGTTCACTGGTTCTCCTGTGGTGCCCAGTTCGCCGTGTTGGTTTGTCAGAGAAGTTTGTCTCGATACATGGGTCCCTATCGTATCGTCCGCCAGGTAGCGGACGTAACCTACGAAATCGTTCCCGTCTCTGAGACCATCCCCACCGGCAACCACATCCAGAGATGTAATGCACGTCAGCCGACTAAAACCGTACCACTCTCCCTCTGAAGATGACGTTTAAAGTGCACCGAGACGGCGCTTTTACAGCGGGGGGGTAATGCTACGTAGCAAACATATCAAGGATCAGATATTCTGCCTACAGAAGACGACAAAGAGGACTGTCCTGTCCGGTGTGCGTGCTGTTCGCCATCTTGTCGATGCTCTGCACAGCAGTGTAAATACATCCGTAACCAGTCACGTCTCGTGTTATATTACGTAACAATATGTATCATCGCGGCTTTGTAGCCAGATTGGTTTATACAAGTGTGTCGATTACAACTGCTGAAATGTTGATGTCTTATCACCTGATAGCAAAAATTGGGGGACCCTTAAGCTTCGCCTTTAAGAGTTGAACGCGATAGCGACATCCCGTCCCTACTGCTTACTTCAATCACTTAGTGCATACTATGTAATGGGTAGCATGCTTTAAACCAGGAGAAATTATGCGCGGCAAATGTGGGAAATGTTTTCGAACTTGCTATGCACCCACTACGTGGAGTTAAAGGAATACGCGCAGTAACGGTGTGTGCCGTTTGTAATGGGTGGCTGGCTTTAAACTATGGAATCGTTATGATTGTCACATATTCTGACGCCCGATGTCAATGTACGCTTGTACCACGCAATATTCCTGGGATATTACATGTTATATTGCGACGCCTATATAAAGGACGCTTGCGTTTGCGAAGCATGGAAGTTATTTTCACTGCATTTCCAAGCAGAGGAAGTTATTTTCACAGTAATTCCAAGCAGAGGCATCACTGTGTGGTAGAACACCTGCTTGCCACGCAGACGACCCGGGTTCGATCCTCACTCGGACCCGAAAGTTTTTATTATTTATTTTGTTTGCATCTTTCTCGATTTTTCGGTCACGGACAAGATTATTTTTCGCTCACAACCAACGACGCCGACGCCGGAATTTCTGCGAAACGGGCTCTTGAACGCTATCGCGTTAAAATTTCACTTTACGGCTTAACTAGTGCTACAGCTTTCAGGATCCTATTGTCCACTAAAGCGTGCGGCTAATATCCGTTGATTGCAAATTATATAGAATTTGCCGTCCATAATACATTCCGCCAAGTTTGCTTCCCCTGTACCTAAGGCCCCAGCTGATCAAAGCTTAGAAGACGAAGGAACATGCATTGATGAGCACCAGCAAGGTTGTATGAGTACACTTTGAGGCAAATTACTTGTTAACGATATACAGGTGTGTGGCTCATAGTACGTTGAACGTGTTGCCTACTGGACCTCACGGGTTAATGTTCTACATGTTACTTCTTGCCAGCAATCATAGGGTGCTGACAATAAAAAAAACGTGCGTTGTGGACGCATTGAGGATAGATTGACCAGGGCGGGATGTTATGAGTAGTGAACGAGCCGTGAATAAAGATTCCTAAAGAACAGCAATGGGCATGTATGACGTATGAAATGTGCGTAATTATGCTTAGCATTTTCTTCACTGCGGAATGTCACGGATGATGTGAGCATTTATTTAGGTAC
>JALIZH010029295.1:0-39767 GCA_030522465.1 Rhipicephalus appendiculatus | reverse complement strand
GCAGGGATTACATAAGCACCCAACGAAGGGAACGGTGAAGCGCCTTCCGTCGTTGCTCAATTAGTAGAGCACCAGACGCGTAATTCAAAGGTTGCGTATTCAGACCTCACCGACGGAAAGGGCGATTTTTCGTTCACTTAAATCGATTACACCTTATACGCCGTTATTACTACACTACAGTTAAAGAGAACAATAAATATCTGCTATTTGCTTTCCCTGGCCTAATTGTCTGTTCGATTGATTTGGTTGTGTTTAACAAAATAAACAAGACCCTCGAAAAAAATTACCCTTTCGTTCATTAGTTTTGTACAAAAGGCTCACTGGAAAGCAATGCATTTGTGTGAAACACTTTATGTACTGGTAGTAACAGTAAGTACACACGCACAACTGCAAGCTTAATTTATTAGTGGTACACCACGTATCTGTAAATTATTCTTCGTGGATGTGAGTTTCAGTTCAATTAAACTTGTTAAGCGTGTGTTCTGCTTGTTGCTGTATTTGTGTAAAAAAAAGGAGGTAAATATTCGTCCTCCCGCTCATATTCTCTTTGGTTGAAGAATCTTACATCTCCTAGTTAATAAAGTTACTTGTAACAATCAAGTAGCAGCGTTCCATTTTGCGCAAAAATGGGCCGGCAGTTACATTCCCCCATGTTCTGTCTTAAGTTTGTGTGTTTTTAAATCTTTTTTCTAATTAAAGCTCTGTTGTAAGGCAGCGCTTGTGCTTGTCATTCTTTTCTATGTGATTTGCCTCATTTTTTGATGCAATGTTTATTGGGATAAAATATATGTATTGTCTATAGGCAAGCCTACAGAAACTGTAGGCAATCTGAATACCACAATCTATCAAAAGTGCGAGGCCCTAAGTCTGTAGACAATCTATATACTAGGTCATAGAAATACTCTATTGTAGTCTATAGACATTTGTCTTTGGATATTTGATAGAGAAAAGTTAACTAATGTGCATTTATATAAACCTATACACTTTTGTCTATAGACGTTCTGCAGACATTAATCTAAAAAATACATTTTTATTAATCTACAGACCTTCTATAGCTAATCTATAGACTTAGCTTTTTAGACTGGTCTATAAAAACGAGTGCGGCCACTTATCTATAGACGGTCTACAGACCAGTCTAAAGAATACGGCTATAGAAGGTGAATTGAGTATATCGGCAGATGTCTACAAACTTTATATGGACTGTCTAAAAATATTCTTGTAAGGCTTGACCTCTCCCCATGTGATTTTTTTCCTGTTTCATCGTGTGAAGAGAGCCCTAAAAGGTCGCTGGATGGGGAGCGGGGAGGCCATTCAAGATGCCACGACAAAGGAGCTGACAGCGTTGCGAAAACAAGCGTTTTCCAACTGTTTCCAAAACCTCAAGAAGCGCTGGAAGCTGTCTATAGACTGCAATATAGACTATTTCGAAGGGGTGCTGCAGAAATGATATTTATGTGAAACGAATTTTTTAAGTGACTCAGTCTAGAAGCTTTACGGACAAAGGTTGTAAATAGACATATATCCGGGCATGACGGCTGAGAGTGTCCGTATTAAGTTGACAGTGTCCGTATAATAGCTATCTCAATAATACTTTTCGGAATCTAGACTCTGTTTTAAAAGCTGTGTCAGGTAGAATGGACATTACCGAACCACCTAGGGACCACAGCGCAAGAGTCACCCACTGGCACTCACTCGTGGCCAACGAACCGGATATCTCTAACAGCAATATTCAAAATATAACTACGATATTTATACTTAGTTAAGAACGAAGAAACACATAGAAATGCTGGATTTTACTAAAATTAGATGACTTGGCAAGAAAAGTAAGATAGCTTATGAAACAATGGAAATGAAACGACGATATAACATTTAGTAGGACTGACATCTGGGCTAGTCGGTAACGATTCATCACTACGAAATGGGTTTCGTCTTACTTCGTGGCGCCATTTCGTAATTATGAAGGGTGGCTTAACGATTTAGCAGAAATTAAAATAAACAGTAAAACTTTCTTTTCTCTTCTTGGCTACTAATGTATGGAATCTTGGAGCTGTGCGCAAGCTTTGAAGTCCCCAAACTAAGTAGGTGTTGGGCGTTTAAATGTATTCTAAACAGGTGGAGAACTTTCTGCACTTATCTGTATTCTAAGTAGGTGGAGAACTTTCTGCAGTTATTTTATGTAAAATAAAAATATTTTACATGTACAGGGGCACGATGAAAGGCCTATGGACAGCATGCAAAAACCGACAATACTGTTTTCGCAGACGTTCCCGTGGACTTTCGGCCCGTCAACTTCGATAAGCAGTCGTGGTGCTTTGCTTCCCTTCGTCTGTCATCTCGGCATCGGGACCGTGGGTGGATCGTCTGTCAACTGGAGAGACGTCATCGGGGGAACTGCTTCGAAGCGCACGGCGAAAGGCCTACAGACAACATGCCTAAACCGGCAGTACTCTTTTACAGCAGAGCTGTTAAAGTACAGGTTGGCCATGCTTCGTAAATAGAATATGATTATCATTATGGACTGGCACGCACCGTCTTCGTCTTCTTCTTCATGGATTTGCTCTTCTCTTTGGCTACAAGAAGACCGGTGCCAATTTGTCCGGCGAATGATGCAATAACTTCATGGCTGAGAGAACGAGTACAGTGAGAGAGAAAAAAAAGAGAGAAAGAGAAACATAGAGAGGAAGAGGGAGAGAAAAGAAATAGAAAGAAAGAGAAAGGGACTAATAGTTAGCAGATATCTTTTTTTTTCGCCGAGGCGAGAGTCGAACCCGCGTACTCACGAATTAAATGCGAGCGTGATAACCACTCCGCTATCCAGGCACGCTGGCAGAGCAGAGCAGAGCCTTGTACAGTATAGTACAGGAATGTGGTAGGAAAGTGAAGTGAGGGTGAGGAGGAGACGTGTGAGGGTTACAAGGAGGAAAAGTGGGATGTGAGAACGAGTGCAGAGAGAGAGAAGGTGAAGTAGGACGGAGAAATAGCTAGATAGAAAGGGAACAAACACAGAAAAAGATAAACGGCGAGAGACCGAGAACACCGAGAGATAGAGAAACAAGGACCTAGAAAGCAAAAAACACGTAAAAGAGAGAATAAAAAGGAAGAAAGAGAGAAAAAAGACAGACACGAGAAGACAGAAGTACAGAGAAGGAAACACACAGAAAGAATTATTTTGAAAGCAACGCAGTCGCAAAGCAAAAATAGAAGACGAGAAACCAACTACACAGAGAAAGAGATAGAGGAAGCACGACATAGAAAGCTACACACAAAAAAGTACAAGAAAGGGAAGAAAGCGAGACAAACAGAGAAAGACCGACAAAGAAATATACCGTAAGAGAAAGTGATAGAAAGTGACAGCAAAAAAAAAAAAGAAGATAAGAAAAAATTCGCAGATCCCACGTAGCATGGCAATCGATCTTATGCGAAGCATGCGGAGGGAAGTTGGCTGCGATGTAATTGTTTATCGAGCAAAACATTGCAAAATAACGCTAAAGATATGTACAAATGTTGTATGCGCACACATATGTTGAGAAGTCACATATGTTTCATATTGTAACAATCTCACTACAAGGTTAGCCTAGTTACACTATTTATTAAGGGGCGAACTTGTGCCCAAAGCCAGAGAAAACACAGCAGTTCTGAAAGAACCAAAAGTAGTTAGTTCGCGCGAGCCACTCCTTCGAACGCTGTCTTTCTCTTCTTCCCGCGTGTTGGCCGCTCGGTCGAAGCTCGTGCGCAAGTAGGGCCAGTCGGTGCACTGCGGCCAACCTCACCCGTCGCAACGGCGTCAATATGAACTGGAACACTTCAGGAAAACTCAGTTTTCTGTGGCAATATCCCCCCTCTCAAGGCGCATCGCCCCGATGCGTACTAAGAGACCACGTGCTGAGTTCCTTTTGCGGGCGGGCTCGGAGGAATGAAGTAGCAGTACAGTGGGCGGTCGGTGTGGCTAGTCTTCGTGTCTGTCGTAATATGGCTTCATGCGTATAATGTGTACGCGCTCCGTCAGGTTGCGTCGTCTCGAATGGGCTTGTCCTGCAGGCTTGATTTCATAAACCAGGTCACTGAGTCGCTGGACTACTTGATAGGGGCCAAAATATCGGGAAATAAGCTTTTCGGACAGGCCACGTCGTCGTACTGGGGTCCATATCCATACTTTGTCCCCAATGTCGTACCGTGTTTCACGTCGTCGGCTGTTGTAGCGGTCTGCGTCGGTTTGCTGTTGGCGACATATTCGGTACCTTGCTAACTGGCGGGCTTCTTCAGCTGTTTGGAGAAAGTTGTCAAGATCGAGGGGGTAGTCATCTTGGTCTATCGGTAACATGGCATCCAGTGTTGTGGTAACTGCACGAATGTAAACTAGATGAAACGGGGTAACCTTGGTGGTCTCTCGTACGGCGGTGTTATAGGCGAAGGTGACGTAGGGTAAAATTTCGTCCCAGTTCTTATTCTCAACATCGACGTACATAGTTATCATGTCTGCTAGAGTTCGGTTCAATCGCTCAGTCAGACCGTTGCTTTGAGGATGATACGCGGTGGTTTTTCTATGAACAGTATGAGTCATGTTCAGTAGGCACTGCATAAGTTCCGCCGTGAAGGCCGTTCCGCGATCAGGGATGAGAGTAGTAGGAGCGCCATGCCGAAGAACTATGTTGTGCACAAAAAACTGAGGAACTTCAGCCGCCGTTCCACGGTTCAAGGAGTCTGTTTCAGCGTACCTGGTTAGATAATCAGTCGCCACAACGATCCATTTCTTGCCGAGTGTAGAGGTCGGGAAGGGTCCGAGGAGGTACATGCCAACTTGTTGGAATGGCGCTTTCGGTGTATCTATAGGTTGTAGAAGGCCCGCTGGTTTAATGCTTGGTGTTTTTCGTCTTTGGCATTCTCGGCATGTCTTAACATAGTGCTGTACGGAAGCTAATAGCTTAGGCCAATAATAGTGCAGACTGATTCTAGCGAAGGTTCGACTCACGCCCAAATGTCCAGATGTGGGCTCATCGTGGCACGCTCGTAGCATTTCTTGCAGCATAGTTGTACGAACGACAAGCAAAAACTTTTCACGGTTCGGTTTAAAGTTTCTCTTGTAGAGAGCATTTTCTCGGAGGCAGAACGATGTAAGGCTTCGAGAAATTATGCGGGGTATTCGTACGTTGACTCCTTCCAGGTGTTGAATGAGCGGGAGCAACTCATTGTCTGCGCGTTGATATTCGGCTATTTGAGTAGTCTCAACAATGCAGAGTAACGGAAAGTCCTCGTCTTCTGATAATGCTGTGTCTGCAGGCGCCCGAGACAAACAGTCAGCATCGGTATGCTTCCTTCCAGATCGGTATACCACAGGTATGTCATATTCCTGCAGTCTGAGGCTCCACCTTGCCAATCGTCCAGATGGGTCCTTGAGGTTCGCCAGCCAGCAAAGGGCATGGTGATCGCTGACTGCCTTGAAAGGCCTACCGTATAGGTACGGCCGGAATTTACTGATGGCCCAGATGACGGCAAGGCATTCTTTTTCCGTGGCTGAATAGTTGGTCTCCGCTTTCGATAGAGTCCGGCTGGCGTAAGCTATGACCTTCTCTTCGCCATTCTGCCACTGTACGAGAATGGATCCAAGGCCGATGTTACTGGCGTCTGTGTGTATTTCCGTTTCAGCTGCATCGTAAAAATGGGCAAGAATTGGGGGCTTTTCCAGTCGTTTTCTTAATTCGTCGAAGGCGCTTTGTTGCTCGTTTTGCCATTGGAAGGGCACATCATCTCTCGTAAGCTTCGTTAAGGGTTCTGCGATCTTCGAGAAATTTCTGACAAATCGCCTATAATAAGTACATAGACCAAGAAATCTCCGTACTGACTTTTTGTCTGTTGGTACCGGAAACCTTGCGACGGCGGCTGTCTTATCGGGATCAGGGCGGACACCTTGAGCGCTGACCACGTGCCCTAGGAATCGTAGTTCTTCAAAACCAAATTGGCATTTCTCTGGTTTGATTGTCAAATCTGCTGAACGGATCGCCTCTAACACTGACCGCAGACGCTTCATGTGCTCCTCGAATGTAGCGGCGAAGATGACCACGTCGTCAAGGTACACTAAACAGCACTGTCACTTCAATCCGGAAAGTACAGTGTCCATCATGCGCTGGAACGTTGCCGGCGCACAACAGAGACCAAATGGGAGAGCCTTAAATTCATAGAGTCCGTCCGGAGTAACAAATGCAGCCTTCTCACGATCACGTTCATCGACTTCGATTTGCCAATATCCGCTTTTCAGATCTAGTGAGGAGAAAAACTTAGCGCATCGAAGCCGATCTAACGTGTCGTCGATACGCGGAAGGGGGGTATACATACCTTTTCGTCACAGCATTCAATTTGCGGTAGTCGACACAAAACCGTAACGTGTTGTCCTTCTTCTTGACAAGCACCACGGGAGATGCCCACGGGCTGTTGGAAGGCTGGATAACGTCATCTTCAAGCATCTCCCGTACTTGATTCTTGATAACCTCCCTCTCCTTTGGCGAAACACGATACGGGTGCTGGCATACCGGCCTGGTTGTCTCGACCATTATGATCCTGTGTTTTGCAATGCCCGTGCGCCGGACCTTTGAGCTATTGAAGAAGCAGTTGTAAAATTTCCGTACGAGGTCGTATAGCTGTTGACGTTGAATCGCTGAAAGGTTGGGATTGACAGATATTACGTCGCAGACATCAGGTGTTGGTTTCATATCCGTTGACCTTACTTCAACACTGCATATTTCTGTCGCTGCACAGAACTCATGAAGAAAGGCTATGGTTGTCCCCTTCGCGATGTGCAGAAATTCGTTCCCAAAATTTGTCAGGAGGATATCTGCGCATCCGTTTCGCAGCTTGATAATCCCTCGTGCCACACAAACGCCCCTTTTCAGGAAAGCTTGCATATTGCTGTCAGCCAAACCTTCGTAGTCGCTAAATTTGTCGTTTCTGACGAGAACCATTATACTGCTCCGTGGCGGTACTGTCACATCCGCATCGACGACGTGCAGTGGAATGGTGCATGGCTCATCTATTTCTGCTAGCTTTATAGCGTGATCCGTCGAAAATGACACGCTTGAACTCTGTAAGTTGATAATAGCACCATTAGCTTGTAGGAAATCCATGCCCAGTATAATTTTCCTCGAACACACGGGTAGGACGACAAAGTCACCGACGTATGTGAAGCCCCGTATTCCAACTCTTGCGGTGCACCTGCCGAGAGGTGTTATAAGGTGACCACCGGCCGTGCGTACTTGAGGTCCATTCCATTCGGTCAGAAATTTCTTTAGCTTCTTCGCTAAGTCGTAACTTATAACACAGTAATCCGCACCGGTATCGATTAAAGCATTGAGCTCTAGTCCGTCAATAATCAGCGGTAAGTCTGAAGTTATTTTCTCACTACTGCACTTCTTTACTTGGAAACAGTCGTCGTCACGCTGGTACCGCAGTGGAGGATCTTCACATCTCTGGTCACCAGCGGCCTCGCCTCCACAGGTCGCCCTCTTCAGTTTCCCGGGTTTGGGCTAGGCGAACGATGCCTAGGCGGGCTTGGGAAGGGACGTGGGCTTGGCGAGCGGGCGCGTAGAGGGGATTGTGAGCGCGGTTGATGACGCCGAGGCAGTTCGAAGTTCTGACGCGAGCACAGGTATTCTTCGATATCGGATGGTCTCTCGCTGTTTCGCGGACACGGTGCGTTGATGACAAATCCCCTAAGATCAGCTTGACGGTATCGGCAAAACCGGTACAGGTGACCAGCCTCTCCACAGTGGAAGCATAGGGGCCTACGTTCGGCATCCCGCCATACGTCGCTTTTCCGAGGCCTTGTCTCTGTCGCACGAGGTGCACTGCGTGCTGCCTCTACGATATGGGGCGGACTGCGTGTTGTCGGTACGTATGTACTTGGCGTCTCAATCGGCGCACAATGGAGAGCAGGTCGCCTGAGCACCTCAGAGTAAGTTACCGCAGGTCGTGTCGGTGGTGCATCGCTCTGCGGCTCCCGCACGGCCTGCCGAATTTCTTCTCGGACAAGGTCAGCAATAGACAGCTCCGGTGAGACATCGGGTGACTGCAGCTTGCGTAGTTCCTCCCTGACTACCGACCGGACGAGCTCTCGCAGAGTATCCAGATTATTCGCAACGCCTGCTGAGTAGACTTCTGCTGATGCACAGGCCACATCGCGATTGTGCTGCCGGGCTCTCTGCTGCAGCGTCGTTTCGATGGTTGTTGCTTCCGACCGGAACTCAGCAACAGTGCGCGGTGGATTGCGAACGAGTCCCGCAAAAAGCTCTTGCTTTACTCCATGCATGAGGTGACGCACCTTCTTGTCTTCCGTCATGCTGGGATCAGCTCGCTTGAACAGGCGGGACATGTCTTCTATGTACATCGCAACCGTCTCGTTCGTGCGTTGATTACGTGTACGGAGAGCTGCTTCTGCTTTTTCACGGCGATCACTGTTACCGAACGTGCACAGTAGCTGCCGCCGAAACTCTTGCCATGACGTCAGCGATGCCTCATGGTTTTCGTACCACACTCGCGCTGAGTCTTCCAAAGCAACGTAGACGTTGCGCAACTTGCGTTCTTCGTTCCATTAGTTTATATTGGCCACTCTCTCGAAATGATCCAACCAATCTTCGGCGTCCTCGAACGAGTCACCGTGGAACACCTTTGGTATGACTGGTTGGCTCACGATGAGCTGTGCCGGTGTAACTTCGCTGGTCATGGTGGTGGTGTCGCTTGTCTCCGTCGCCGATACCCTTGACACAGAGGGAAGTGGTCCGAATTCTGGTGAATCACCTCGAATACGGTGGCTGGCCCTTTGGTGCACCGGTGTAAGCTTCACGGCTTCCGGTTGGTCAGGGCTTGGACTTCGCTCTCGTGTGGGGCTCGGAATCATCTACCCAGCACCTCCACCAGAAAATGTAACAATCTCACTACAAGGTTAGCCTAGTTACACTATTTATTAAGGGGCGAACTTGTGCCCAAAGCCAGAGAAAACACAGCAGTTCTGAAAGAACCAAGAGTCGGTAGTTCGCGCGAGCCACTCCTTCGAACGCCGTCTTTCTCTTCTTCACGCGTGTTGGCCGCTCGGTCGAAGCTCGTGCGCAAGTGGGGCCAGTCGGTGCACTGCGGCCAACTTCACCCGTCGCAACGGCGTCAATAAGAACTGGAACACTTCAGGAAAACTCAGTTTTCTGTGGCAATATCATCAGTTGTTTACGGTTACCTAACGATGCCAACAGCATCATGGTTATTACAACACCAAAAGCGGTAAGCTGATATCTAGCGCTTATGCTTGCAGGAATGGTAGCCCTGGATAGTGCTGCGTACACCAACTTCCGTTGATGACATTTAGCTACAATTGACGTTAACCAGACGTCACGCCTGTATGACGAGTACATATGCAATGTTTGTAAAATTAGACTGCCTGCAGCCACAATTGACGTTTCACCAACATTACGCCTGTATAGGGTCTTTTTCCAAAGCAACGCCGAGACCTGGCGTGATTGTGGTAGAGTACTTGATTGCCACGCAGAATGTTTGGGTTCGATACCTGCCGGGACCCTGATATACATCCTTTGCATTCGTCGGATACGCTGCCGACGGCAGTTTTTCTTAACGCTATATATCTCATTTAAATTACCGTTTTCTGTACTAGCCATTCCTCGGTAGATATAAAATGTCAGTGACCTGTGGCGCATACCCGCATACAGCGGCCCGTGGTATACGGTTATGTTCCACATGTGTCTGGAGGAAAAGGTTTCACGACGTACACGTCGGGATTTTCACGTTACTCATTTCATGACCAGCTAGACAATTTGGTCAAACCGTCTTGCCCTGCCATACTAATGTTGGCCTACCCCAAGTTAGGCGATCACGAGAGCACCCAGACGTAGATAGATAGATAGATAGATAGATAGATAGATAGATAGATAGATAGATAGATAGATAGATAGATAGATAGATAGATAGATAGATAGATAGATAGGTAGGTAGGTAGATAGATAGATAGATAGATAGATAGATAGATAGACAGATAGATAGATAGATAGATAGATAGATAGATAGATAGATAGATAGATAGATAGATAGATAGATAGATAGATAGATAGATAGATAGATAGATAGATAGATAGATAGATAGATAGATAGAAACACTCAAAGTGCGTGCAGTTCGCTAAGGAATGCTTCGCATTTAAAAATCAGTTTCGCCTCAAGGGCGAAGCAATGAATGCGATAGCGAGGAATCGGAATATCACAGGAAGAACGACAAGCTGCTAGAAATTTTCTGCACACTGCTCAAGCACAAAGGACGCACGAAAAGAACACACACAGGGTGAGCCGGAACAAAGAAAACTAACAATTGTCGCAGCTCCATACTTGCAGCATGTTGTCCAAGCACAAAGGAGGATGCACGGAAAGAACGCACAGGTATAGACAGGATCAGCGCGAACTGACTAATTAATAATAATAATTGATGGGGTTTAACACCCCAAAACCACGATTTGATTATGAGAGACGCCGTAGAGGAGCGCTCCACAAATTTCGGCCACCTGGGGTTCTTTAACGTGCACCTAAATCTAACGTAAACTGTCACAGTTGTTACTTCAACTAGCCCCTACTCTGGCTCTTCTAGTTAGCAGCTGACTCCTTCCGAAAACGCGGCCGCTGCAGCGAGCAAAGGGACCTTCGTGGGCTGCGTAGCTTCAACGGAAACTTTGCGGTGAAAGCACAAGACGTACAAAACTCCCCCTCTAGAGATAAGCGCGCGAGCACAGGCGACCACGCCCTGTATGTCAAAGTGAAGTCGGAGGCGCACATCCCAACTCCGGCAAAACACGAGTTTAAGAAGCAAGTGAATTAGTTTCCTAAGCAAGGCACCGTGCGATTCATGGCCTATCCCCCCTAAGTGGGTTGCGCCAAGATTATAAGGAACCAAAGAACGAACTTAATGCACTGCGATAAGGCAGGAAAAAGAAGATTCGCACCAGATATATGTGGACGGGAGCAAGTGCTCCAAATGTTTTTCTCACTTTATTTTTTTCAATTTGGAGGATCAATAGTTACCTTGATTCAGTCCTGCCAATTCGAATTATGTTATAGCCCGTTTGCACTTCAAGAATGGAGCTAATTGGTAAGACCTTAAATTTACGGGGCAGTTCAGGAGTGACAAGTTTGCCTTCGAATGAGTGCTTTCATTTGCATTCCGTGTTTCGGAGAGCCCATTTATGATGCGTGAAGAATGGTAGTTGGAGCGCATATAATCAACTATTGAAAGGAAAACAAATATGTTGAATGACGTACAGAACTCATGTTCATCATAATTCAAGGATTTAAGAAAAAGCAATGAGAATGCCACCAAGCATCAAAACTGGAAACGTGCATCACGCTTAAAGGAGTACTGACACCTTTTTTCGAAGGCGAGCTTGCTGTGCCATACAAATCTCCTGTATGCATAGATGGCTCTGAGCAAGTATGAAGCTCAGCAAATGCTGATAAGATATTTTATTTTGATATTAAAATCAATTTTCTCGCGGCATCCCTACTGACACCGACAATAGCCTGACGTAGGCTACAGCACTAATCCTGGTGACTTCATGCAGCAGCCTGGCTAGTTGTGATGACGTCAAGCACCAAAACACAAAAAATGGCCGCTTGCGCGTCGCCTTCTCGATCATCTGCTCGCTAGCCGTGCGGTCGTGCGGTGACTGCATCCAGTGTACTTGTGAAGCGAGTAAGCGGAGTCTGGAATAGAGTGCGTGCACGCGAAGACAAAATATACGCTTATCAGAGGGCAAGGGAATCGTCTGACTTTGAATTTGTCGTCATGGCACCGATAGTTTGCCCTGTGAAGTCTTGTGCCAGTGAAACGGGGGACAATAGGTGCAAGTTCCATCGATTCCCGTCCGATCCGGCGCTGCGACAACCGTGAGTCGACTTCGGGCGCCGTTGCCGAGGCGGAGACTAGACGCCAACCAAGCGGAGTTTACTCTGTTCGCTCCACTTCACTCCGGACGCGTACATGCGCAGCATGCAGTTGCTGACCGGCTTCGGATTGTCGACGAAGAATCTGCGACGAAGAATCCCAACGTTGTACCCCACTGCCGCAACCGCGCATCACGATGCCTTTCAAGGATATAGAAAAAGAGTCTGCAGCGGCAACAACTTAAAGCGTGCAGGCGATCCCGAGTTGCGTGCTCCAGTGGAGGTTACTCGTGTTATCGAAATCAGTGTTGTTTTCGTGCACGGCTACGCCGTGTACTTCAGTTGTTGAGTTTAGACATGGTGAACATGCAATTCTGATAATGTACGGGTTCATCATAGTGTAGCTAAGCATATGTCAGGCTAATGCCGTCTTTCAGGTTCCTGCTCACTTAATTCTTACCTAGTCCATGAGGTCAAGACGACTACCTTTCAGAAATTTGGAGGACGTATTTACTGCCATGTGTGCAAACTTAGTAGCTTTTTCTGTTTTGTTATTGTCACGTTACCAACCGTGGCCTTTGCCTCATCACTTTCACTTTTCGTGCATAGCTACACCGTGTACTTCGGTTGTTGGGTTGAGACATGGTGAACATGCAATTCTAGTAATGTACGAGTTCGTCATTGTGTAGCTAAGCATATGTCAGGCTAATGCCATCTTTCAGGTTCCTGTTTACTTCTTACATAGTCCATGAGGTCAAGACTCAGAAATTTGGAGAACGTATTTACTGTCATGTTTGCAGACTTAGCAGCTCTTTCTGTTATGTTATTGTCACGTTACCAACTGTGGCCTTTGCCCATAGGTCGGCAATCTCACTCATGAGTCGACTCACTCAAACTTTGACCGTGCCATGAGTCTGAGTCTGAGTGAGTCTGGGTGAGTAATATTTTGGTGAGTATGAGTCCGAGTGAGTCGGGTTGAAGCAAATTTTCGTGAGTGTGAGTCCGAAGCGCAAGACATATTTCTTGAGTCTGAGTGAGTTCCACTTTTCTTTTTTGCCGACCTATGGTCCTACCTACTCATCTCCAGCATTACTATCAGCCTTACCTGGATTCACGCTTATACTCACGTCTGCTCACACGTATTCCAAAGCAGTGTCGTTCACACACCATTTCAATATTTATTGATCAGAGGCAAGAATTACGTAGGGAGGTGCCTGGACCTCCCGCCCCCCCCCCCCCCCCTACCCTCCCCCCGCAAACTGTTCCAGGGAAGTTTTTGATAAATATATCTTACGTTGTCATATATTTCAAGAAAAATCCCCTTATTTGTTTGCGAGCACTCATAACTCGTATTCGAAGGTTCTATATCAAAAGCCACCAAGAAAAGCACTGATTACGTGAGATATTGGTGTTAAAGAGCATTGACACCATGGTCGAAAAAGCGAATTCTAGGCTAATGGACTGATGAGTCGACTCACTCGGGCTCACTCAGACTCAGATCGAGCCGCGAGTCGTAGTCTGAGTGAGTTCAGATCAGTAATGTTTTGGTGAGTTTGAGTGAGTCCAGTTGAAAAAAAAAGCTTTCGTGAGTGTGAGTCCTAGTGAGTCCGGCCCAGGAAAATTTTGGTGAGTCTGAGTTCGAGTGAGCCCTAAGAGCAAAATATATTTCATAGGTGAGTCTGAGTAAGCTCCACAAATTTTGTTGACCTATGCCTTTGCCTCATTACTTTCACGTGCGTTATCGAAATCAGTGTTGTTTTCGTGCATAGCTACACCTTTACTTCAGTTGTTGGACATAATTTTGCTGTGGGCAGCGCGACCCGGACTGAGGACAAAAGAAACGTACATACACAGGCGCTGACTGACAACTGGTTTTATTTCTTCGCACATGCGGTAAATAAATAAAACATTAATCATGTGGAGTGTTCATGTCGTGACAGTGCGTCACCTGATTACATCTTTCAAGAATTGCACTTCTTTATCATGCAGAGCAACCGACGTCTGGTTAACGCACGTGCTCTGGTTAACATGCGTGTAGTATGCTTCCACATTCTCGCGAAAGACTTGGTTAGTACTTCAGCACACTATCTGTATTTCATGAAACATCGGCTCACAATGGCACATTTTACAATCCGCAGCCAGGTTCGTGCTAGCGGTCTAGACAGCGGTGTGGTGCTCCCTAAGACACACATTAATGCACCGCCCCATCTGCCCAAAGTATTTCTTACCACATGACAGTGTAATGGCATAAACTACTCCCATTGAACAAGGCACGAACTGCTTTTTGCGCTTATAGTACATGTATCGTTACACACCGGTTTCGGTTTATTGACGAGAACTCGCCCAACTCGCCGTTCTGATTCAGTTGTTGGGTTGAGACATGGTGAACATGCAATTCTGGTAATGTACGAGCTCATCAGGGAGGACATTGTGCAGCTAAGCATGTCACACTAATGCCGTCTTTCAGGTTCCTGTTTACTTCTTACCTAGTCCATGAGTTCAAGACTCAGAAATTTGGAGAACGTATTTACTGCCATGTGTGCAGACTTAGCAGCTCTTTCTGTTTTGTTATTGTCAGGTAACTAACCATGGCCTTTGACTAATTATTTTCACACGTGTTATTGAAATAAGTGTTGTTTTCGTGCATAGCTACACCGTGTACTTCAGCTGTTGGGTTGAGATATGGTGAACATGCAATTCTGGTAATGTATGAGTTCATCATTGTGTAGCTAAGCACGGTTGGGTATGTCAGGCTAACGCCGTCTTTCAGGTTCCTGTTCACTTCTTACCTAGTCCATGAGGTCAAGACTCGGACATCTGGGAAACGTATTTACTGCCATGTGTGCAGATATAGCAGCTCTTTCTGTTTTGTTATTCTTACTTTAGCAACTACAGCCTCTTTCTTGAATTTCATGTGCGTTAGCCTAAGTGTTGAATTCCTTCTGTAGTGCTGGTCATATAGCATCTGTTTTGCATACGACCAGAAGAAAGGTCAGTGACACTGGCTGTTATGCCTAAAGAAATAAATCAAGTTGAACATGTTTTCTTTTATTGAACTGCATCTTTATGACGTTCGTATACTTAAAGCCGCAGTAGTCTTGTGAAGGGAAATGTTGACGCACTGCAGAGACGACGCAGCTGGGCAGGACCACTCGCTTTCGTTTGCCAAGGCGATGCCAGACCCATCTTACAAAGGGACGATGTCGCCTGAAATATGAATGCAATACGATATAAAAATGCAGTGGCAAGAGTAAAGGTAGACATATCCTGCAGCTGAATCAAATGTGTGCACAGAGTCATATTGCAGAACCATCTACTGACAAGGGGCCCTTTCGAGCAGACAAAATTACGAAATAAAATGTCATTGTTATGTAGCATGCAGATTCCTTTTTAGCAAGTACAGATATGCAGAAACACTTCATTTTATTTATTGTTTACTTAATCAACCCAATGGGCCAGAGGCACTACCGAGAACTATGACTTATAGAGGGAAAAAAAAGAACAATGAAGTACATAAGTCAATCACAAAGAACGTGAAAGGCGAGATCAAGTAATCTGATTTGTGAAAAACTACCTAACTATGTAAGCAGCATCTATTTTAAGCTTGCAGATTTTATTTCAGATATTGTTATTTCGAGTTCGTGCATAATTTGCGCTGCCTGACGACCGGAGGTGCCCAACGCCACTTATACATGTATTTTTTCATTTCCCTTTATTTAGTTGGACACGCGATGTGGAATATGAGCATAGCAATATTAGCAAGTAGCATGCGCCTATGCACGTTTTGAATGCGTGGGTGACGCGTCGTACTTGCGACCACCACACTTTTGCAGGAAGTATACCGAAGGCATGCACTTTGCATGCCAGGGACAGCTTGCGATTCGGCCTACTTCAGCTTCAACAGCAACAGCTAACTTAGATCAACCGCAGCAGTAATACATGTGGATTTCCGGTGCCTCAATGACGCCTGGTCGATCTTCCATCAAGGGTAGTACGCTATCTCGAGGGCGTGAATGTCTAAGCACCCACGCTGAAACGTCGGGTGCGGGGTGACACAGGCTGCCTCATCCGGCATTAGAGCGCGACTTCGTCGATTTCCCGACAGCACACCGACTACGTCTGTGCCCATCGGGTGGCAACTCCCACAGAGGCACCTACGCAGCTTACGTTATCGATATAATGTTCAGGCGTTACGACCAACAAGACGTTGTCATAATGAGGGAAACTGTCAGACGCCTAAAAACACCGCAAGAAGAACGAAGCACAGGGAAAGAGCGTCTCTTTCCCTCTGCTTCGTTATTCTTGTGGTGTTTTTAGGCGTCTGAAAGTTTCGCTCATTATGATGAACCAACTATCCCAGCAACAAGTACTTCTTAGGTTGTCATACTGCGTGCGCAGTGCGGCTGCATAGGAAAGCGGCAGGACAAAGCATACATGCAGTGTCAAATCTGCGCCGAGTACCGATAATTTCAAGCAAGTAATAGCATTACGAAATCCACACGAACTCTATTGACTTCCGTAGAACTTCCGGAAGATGCCCGCGCAAGATCAAGCAATAAACAGTGAACTCTTACCATTCGACATTCCCGATGCGCAAGCCGTCTGCATGGCGCTATCGCTCTCAGACGACTCGTCTTCTGACGCACTTGCAAGCGGGTCGAATGCGAAATGATTCGCGGGGTCGGCAAGCTCGGCATCTTCCTCTCTGCCGAAGTCGTTGCTGTCGTCAGAGTCTGTTGACAAATATTCGTCCATCGTTGACGGCGCGACAGTTGCCACATGTGTGCTATAGCTGCCAAACACCAATAGATACTGTGCATCTCTCTTGTGTTGATGTACAGTAAACATTCAGTTACTTATGTAAGGAGGCGTTTTGCTTTAAGGATATACCGATTCCTATGGACGAGGCATCCACCATGTTTTTATGCTCCAGGCTGCAGTTCAAAGTTGCGTTGAACAGGTGGTGGGCAAACACAGACCATGGGCAACAGCGTTTCCAAGTCAGCCACATGGCCGAAGACTTTATTTGGATACTGTAAGCGTCTAACTGAATGTTGGACGCTAAGAACACGCAATGTCCGCTATGTTTTCACACATGATACTTGAACGCCAATAAGTGCGACGTTACGAGATATCTACACTTAGGGAAAAATCTAGGGAACGCAAGGTAGCCAAAAACTAGCCAGGCAGCCAAGAAATTTTTATGCCGCCACCAACATAAAAAATAATAAAATTGGCGCCAAGCAGCCTCCCTGGCACACCTGCAAAGTCGTCAAAGCCTTACGAGAGAGAAACCGCATGTCATGTCCCAAGGTACGGCAAGACGCCCAGAACTTTTTGTTGAAGTGTTAATTTGTGATTGGGCATGCAGATAGTCCTGTACAATGAAGTCTCGCTCTTTTAACAGAGTATTGCGCATTACCTTTATCTTCAATAAAGCAAAAAAAATCACGCCATATCCACGAAGTGAGTGATGATGAGTGGGCGAAGCTCGATCGTTTTCATCCAAGGCAGAAAGAGAATGTGTGGTCTGGAACGCGCTTATACTTCATGGTCATGAGCGTCATCGTCATCGTTATCACGTGTAGTGGGTACATTCCACTATACTGGAAAGCGCTTATACTTCATCGTTATCACGTGTAGTGGGTACATTCCACTATACTGCGTCATCGTTATCACGTGTAGTGGGTACATTACACTATACTGCGTCATCGTCATCATTATCACGTGTAGTGGGTACATTACACTATACTGCGTCATCGTCATCGTTATCACGTGTAGTGGGTACATTCCACTATACTGCGTCATCGTCATCTTTATCACGTGGAGTGGGTACATTCCACTACACGTGGCTACCTACCTACCTACCTACTACTACTACTATTACTACTTCTACTACAGAGGAGGGACAGACCCACGCCCTAAGGAGCTTCGCCCCTAAAAAAATGAAAAAGGCGCGTGGTATAGTTGTCTGAGGCGGCGCGCAGTGGAGTGTGGGGCCACTGGTTCGAAGCCCCGTTCGGGTGCTTAAAAATTTTTTTTTCTTCTGATTTGTTTTACTTGTGCCTTTTTTATATATACACATACATACCCGGGCAAGGATGGTGTCAGCGACGGCAGAAATCCACAGAGAGTGTCCATATAATTGCAATAACAGCTCCGCTGTTGAAAGAATTCGAAGAAATTAACTTTCCCATTATCAGTCTGGCTTCACTGAAAGATCAAATTTTTAGTCGCTTTTCGTACAAATGAATGCAGGCTATATTCACGAAAACGTGCTTTATTTTGCTAGTAATGAGAGTGTCATTTGGTTGCTACCGTTATTTCTAGCGTCCGGAGTATGGGTCTTGCCAAAGGTTTAGATCGAGCTGAGGCAGGTCCGCGCATGTAACCACCGGATTTCTGCAAAGGAGAGAAGTCACAGATACTAAAACATTCGTAAATAATGAACTCTAGTTTTACACATCAAACAGTACAAATAAAAGCGCAGCGTTATGCGCAAACTAATGCGGAATACCTATATCGCGCTTGGCAACAACATTCAAACCCATGAGATAACGAAGACGAGGAAGGTATAGGAAACGTTAATTGTACTGTTTTAAGTGCATTGTAATAATTGTGACGTAGATGCCAAGGAAGTAAAATATGAAGAAAAAAAAATTACACCATCTCCCGCTAAAGAGAACCATGTGTAGATGTGAAGCAGCGGGCGCTAACGCTTACACTGACGGCGGCGTTGACGTTGGCGCTCATCGCAGCGTTGCGCAGGAGAGAGAACTGGGGAGGCGTAAAGCACGCAGCGGTGTTTCGTACTGGAACATGCCATTCGCTGCTAATGGGCAATGAGAGACAGAAGGCTCCGACTGGACACAGAGACCCGCACTCCGCTTTTAGTTTACGCGCAGGCTGCGAATTTTTATTGTTCAACAACGCACAGGAGAAATCTCCCACCGGCACAACCTTGGAGGTCAAGATCCATTGCATATACGGGGTGGCCAGTGAACGGTTGTGCAGCGAGAGCAGTCGGTTTTTCAACCAAGAAACTCGCTAGCAGACGCTGCCTGCGTCGGCGTCACGAGGCGAGAGAGGGGGGGAGCGTAGGAGAGGAGAGAGAGGGGGGTGACACGCATGCGCAGTGGGAGTGTGAGCGCCGTGGGCAGGGATGCGTAGAGGAGAGAGGGGGAGCGTAGGAGAGGTGAGAGAGGGGGGGACGCGCATGCGCAGTGGGAGTGTAGACGCCGCGGGCAGGGATGCCTAGAGGAGAGAGGGGGGGGAGTGTAAGAGTGGAGAGAGGAGGGGAGGCGCATGCGCAGTGAGGGTGTGGTTGCCTAGAGGAGAGATAGGGGGAGAGGAGGTTTTTATTTTTATTTTTAAAGGGTTTGCGCATGCGCAGTAAGGGTGGGCACGTGGTACACCACCACCACGACCACCACCACCGGATTAAGCTTCGCCATAAGATGCTTCACATCTAAAAGAAACGAGCCTTCGAAAATTTCCTTCTTTGATTCATTCATAACCACTGTCTGCTTCTGGCAAAGTTGATGCCTTCAGGTAGTATGCGAGGGCTTACTCGCAAGCTGTGCGCCCGATAAAGGTTCACGTGCTACGCGACGCCATCTGGCAAAACGCAAGGTTATTCCGCGCTCGCCGTCATGCCTAAGAGCGGCGCTGACTGACACTTCCAGGGTTTGCATTCACATAAGTACCCGATAAATGGACGGGGGGGGACGACCGGCGCTGTAGCTCAATTGCTATGGCTTCGTGCGCGTAATCCGAAGGTCGCAGCTGCGGACCCTGCGGCGGCAAGTTACGTTTCCGCCAACTTTACTTTTTTTAGGACAGGTACATGTGCCCGCGTTCGCATTCACTTTTCATGTACATAAACCACTGCGGTTCCACTAGGAAATGATATAAATTTGAAATATGTAGCCCGTACTGTTCTGCACTCGCTCGTCGCCTGGCGACGTGCATTCAAATAACTGCACGAGTGCGCTTCGGCCCCGCAGTAACAAAAAAAAGTCACAATTTCGCCGCAAGGGCGAAGCAATGAATGCGATAGCTACAACTTGGGATTTCACGCGAACAATGCCAAGCAGATCGACATTTGGGGCGCGCTGCTGAACCTCAAAGGATGCACGAAAAGAACAAACACGGGATGAGCGCGAACTAACAACGTTCACAGCGCGACATTTAACGCTCTGCTGAAACACAAAGGCCTCATGAAATATACGCACAGGTATACACAGGACGAGCGCGAACTAACTAGTGTCACAGTTGTTACTTTACTGTGTTTGAACAGCGCGCTTCTTTCGCGAACGGGGCCTCTGCAGCGAGCGAAGTGACCTTTGTGCGCTCTGTAACCTAAACACAATCTTTCCAGCGAACGTACATGACGTTAAACTGCCCCCATCCCCCATTCCAAGAAAAGCGCGCACGCGTGCGCGCACGGGCGCGGGCGACTGCGCCGCGAGGGCAAAGGGCAGGCTGCAACGAGTGGCGCCCAGCGCGCACTTCGCGCCATCTCGCTGGTTTGCTGGTAAGGCAGAGGACACGCTGATATTCCCCGAGATCGGCGTACAGCCAACGGTGAATGGTTTATATAAATATCTCGCCGTTAGTATGACGAATCATATGCGCTTCTGTGGCATAGCGGTTGGCGCCGCGCTCTGCGGAGCGAGAAGTCGCCCGTTCGATTCCGCGCGTCGGCGAATATTTTTATGAAGCATTTTTCTTCGTGGCTTTTATATTTACATATATGCTTATCATATACGGGGCATGACGGCGACGCACGGCGAAACGCTGCCGAGAGTGTCTATATAATTGCTATCGCAATAAAATATTACGTACAAATGAAGCCTTCGTTGAACGGAATGCCGCCTTTTACGCTGCAGGCGTGCGAGCATCTACCCGCGGCGAGCAAGCGCCAGACTCTACCGCGGTGCCGCCACAGGCGCTAGCTTGGGAACAAGGCGCCAAAGGGGAGGGCGCTCTCTTTCCAACAGTATGTATGTATGTATGTATGTATGTATGTATGTATGTATGTATGTATGTATGTATGTATGTATGTATGTATGTAGGTATGTATGTATGTATGTATGTATGATTGTACGTCTCTATGTACGTACGTATCACAATACACATGAAACAGAACATGTAATTAACGTTTCCTATACCTTCCGTGGCTTCATTATCTGCTGGTTTTCATTACGGTTGTGTCAAAGAAAGAAAGGAGGCTTCGAAAACTCCCTTCCTTGCAGGTACATAGATATGCGACGTTATAATCGACTCTGAAGGCAATGCATAGAATGTTGACATATTGTGCCACACTACAGCGCAAAACACACAAACGGACGGAATAGATTCGACGACGACGAGCGCTGAACTTTCAACATTTATTGGAAAAAATTGCAGGTATATTTATACTGCCCGATACAGACGTCATCTACTGCACATGCGTGGGTACGCCGTCTATTTATCAGTAAGTTGTAGGGATACCACGCTTACACAACCCTCCCCCCAGAGAGAAAATGCGTTCTGCGGTAGAGCAATCCTGACAGGTTTTCTAATGACCAGCTAGGAAACCTTGAAAATCCTTTCCATCACTCGCGTCTTAAGTACGGAGCACTTTAGGGGGGTCGGGCTGTCGTATGCTGTCGTCTGCTGCATTGTGCAGCCTTCGTCGCTTTGCTGAACGCACCAATGTAGAACATTAACGTGATAGCGTTAAAGAGCTCGTTTCGCAGAAATTCCGGTGTCGGCGTTGGCGTCGGCATCGTTGGTTGTGAGCCAAAAATCATCATCTTGTCCGTGACCGAAAAATCGAGAAAGATGCAAATAAAATAAATAATAAAAATTTCCGGGTCCGACTGAGGATCGAACCCAGGCCGTCTGCGTGGCAAGCAGGTGTTCTACCGCACAGCCACGCGTCTGCTTGGAGACTCAGCAAAAATAACTTCCTCTGCTTGCAAATGCAGTGAAAATAACTGACGCTTTACAAACACACGCGTCCTGTATACAGGCGTCACAATACAACATGTAATATCGCAGAAATATTGCGTGGTACAAACGTACATTGCTATCAGGCATCAGATCATGTCAATATCACAACGACATCGCGGTTTAAAGCCAGCCACCCATTACAAAAGGCACACACGTTACTGCGCGTATTCCCTTAAGATCCTGTAGTGGGCACATAGCAAGTTCGAAAACATTTCACGCGCATAATTGCTCGTGGTTTAAAGCATGCTGCCCATTACATAGTATGCACTGAGTGGTTGAACTTCGCACTAGGGACAGGATATCACTATCACGTTCAACTCTAAAAGGCGAATGAAGGGTCCTCGAATTTTTTGAGCGCGTGCTCGCGCCAAGGAGAAGTCCTCCTCCGCTTGTTTTTCGAGCGCCTTGATGATGATCACTTATCACCATCATCAAGAAGACAACTGATGCGCGTGGCGTAACGCAGCCAAAACCACAGATAAAGATAGCAAAAAAAAAAAAAGAAGCAAGCGCGAAATAGAAGAGAGAAAAGGGAAAAATGGGAAGAAAAATAGAAAGAGCAAGAAAGAGAAAGGCATAAATCAAGAGAGAAGAGAAATAAATAGAAATAAAGAGAAAGAAACATTGAGTAAAACACTGATAAGGATAAAAAGAAATAGAGGAGGAAAGAAGAAGAAAACCTAAGAAAAACAATGAAGGCTGCCCAGCTGCGCACTTCCTCCGGGCTTGGCGACGCTAGCGCGAAGCTGCCTTAATTCTTTTACATTGTTGGCATGCTCCCTTAGCCTCTCGTCTGTGTCCGACAGTATAAATACACGGACAATTTTCCCAATAAAGGTTGTTGAATGTTCAGCGCTTGTCGTCGTCGTTTGTGTTTCGTACGCGTTGTGCGTCTTTGCACTATACAGTGTACCTGAATTATGTGCCAACAAGCCCAATTCACCGCTTTAATCAAGTTGACATACTGTATCCAGCTTTCCACCATCCAAACGTTACCCACTCATCCCTTCATCTTCATAGCAAAGCTTCTGATATTGTCAGCTATCGACAGACAAAGTGGAGGCAAGCATACAAATTGCTGCTCAGAGAAGTTCGTCACAAGATCGTTGATCCACTATTTGAAACTGCACATCTTATGCACCCAAATACTCACAGCACAAACGAATAAGGGAACGCAAAAGCAGTGGGGATATAAACACCAGCAGTGATATTTATATATGCGTGCTCCAAAGCCTTCCTTTCCTGCATTGTTAATCGGGGAGTTGTATCTGCTCCCGAAAGAGTAAGCAGGCGTTGCGCCCCTCCAGGTGGCAGCTGCCAGCTTGCTCTCTCCCTCTTTTCTCTGTGTCCTTGTGTATCTGTGTATGCAAATCAAATAATAATAATAATGTATCTCAGAAGTCCACAAAATGGTTCGTTATCACAAATTCTGCTGTTTACTCTAGCTCTCACCTGTGCGCTTCATAAGGGTTTCCTCAAGTGTCTGTTCAAAAGTCTGTCGAACATTGAAGGTGCCTAAGTATAGAACCCCATTTATTGTCCAAATCATCACTCAATAACTAAAACACTGTGATAGCTCCTACATTGAAGTGATCATTCTAAAAGAATGGGCGTGCAGACATGGTCAAACGAAAGAAGTCAGGACACCATAATGCCACGGCGTCTGGTGTCTTGTCTTCTTTCTTGTGTCCGTGTTTGCACGCCCTTTCTTTTCAAATGAATACTTACCCACTAGTTCAGCTCTCTGTTATTCTAAACAGTGAAGTGACTGGTTGTAATGGGCCAGCGTCGTGCCGCGTGACATTATCGCTAGCACATAACCATCTACTAACACATTACTCGCCTTACCTGCGCCATTTCCGGTGCAGCTTGATGAACCACAATGCACGAACGCTGAACGTATTTTTTTTTGTGCTGTAACTATTGATGCAAGCTGCAGTTACATATTTCGAAGCGAGGCAAGCTACGCAGCTGTACGATATCTTTATTTCATTTATTTATTTACAGGCTCTACAGGCCTATACTTAGTCGAAAGCAGGAGGGGCAACGAAAAATACAAAGTTGCGCAATGTCGCAGCCCTTGATTAGATAAATGATAGAGCACATAATCAGTGAACAAAATACTCATACGCCGCAGAAGTCTACGAATAATTCACTCAGGCTCTGCTAACACAGGCTACATAGATACAACACAAAGAACCAACGCACAAAGAAAGTTTCAAGTTGTTTTTCGATGTACTCGGACCAAGAAGCACTTATTGGCGAGGAGTTCCAGTCAGCAATAGTCCTGGGAAAAAAGCTATTTTTAAAAGCACTTGTAGGAGTAAAAACTAGGCGCCAAGGAATATCTATGATTATGTCTTGTTTTTCTGGAAGATAGAGGTGTCACACAGTTGGGTAGATTTATTGTAACTTTAGCGGAAAGAATTTTTTCCAGGAACGTCAAGCAATTGATTTTCCTGCGAGTTTCCAGTTTTTAGATGCTTTTGAATTGCATAAGTTGCGTTGGGGAATCATTTCTTTTATGTTTGCTAAAAATAAATCTTACAGCTTTCCGTTGAAGTTTTTCAATGAAGGCAACATCTTTTTTACACTGAGGGTCCCAAAGCGCACAAACAGAGCAAGCAGCTATAAACACGCTTAAATTTCCGCTAGCCGGTGCAACTTCATAATGAATTGAAAGCACTGCGGCTAAAAGAACGCTTACATTCCCGCTAGGCGGTGCTGGTTCATTATGAACTGAAAGCACCGGGGTAGAAGCGATACAAAGGTTCAGAAAAAGATAACCCAAACACTCGCTCAGAATTCAGATACAGTGAAACGGAATGAATGAATGAACACAAACCAAACGGGCACAAACGGTCTACAAAACACAACAATCGTCACATTATTTTAAATTTTTAGTAGTATGTAACCGCTTGCGGTGCGTCTGCTGTATTTCTTTGCATCATTTTTCACACTAACAACATTTTTGCGATGCAGAGTTATCGAAATAGCTTAAATGCCTTATGATTGGAAATTCATTTTGAGGGAGTACACAGCGGTTACACTAAGGAGTTATCATTAACGGCTCAAGACTTGTGGCGGTTACATACGCACATAAGCTCATGAAGGCAACTTTGGTTGTGCTGACTCTTTATGCATGTGTTCTTGGTTTATATCTTTAACATTTGGAAAAATAACTTGGCTTGCAAAAAACCACTGCGTTTATTTCGTTTGTTGAATCAATGCTTCCTCAGCATAGCGCAATTTTGTTTTATTTTGCAAATTATGAGATGGGCCCAGTTCTTGCTAGCGGATGCATGGAAGATCATTAATTGCTGAGGTGATTATGGTACATTCGCTCCTGCAGTGTACTTTTTTAATGCCTAGACTACAGGCTGTTACTACAGCTGCAATTTTACTGTAACGCATTATAGTTCATTGGCTAAAAAAAAAAAGGGGGGGGGGGTGCTCCGGAAGCCCTTTCTTGTTCTATGTAATAAGTATTTGTGTTCATGTTAGGAAAACTAATCATAAAACACAGCATAGGGTGACTGCTTATCTTGTCCCACCCACCACAGTGGTCTACCGGCTTGCTGCTCGACTGCTGACCCGCAGGTCGCGGGATCTAATCCTGGCCGCAGCGGCCACATTTTCAATGAAGGCGAAAATGCTTGGGGCCCGTGTGCTTAGATTTAGGTGCACGTTAAAGAACCCCAGGTAGTCCGAATTTCCGAAGCTCTCCTCTACGGCGTCTCTCATAATCATATCGTGGTTTTGGGACGTTAAACGCCAACAATGAAAAACGCCTTATCGTGTCCTATATTCGAATGTGCTTGCCGTTATTTGCGCAGCTTTTCTGTAACATTTTTAACGCAAAATTTTCATGGAAACAATTTGTACCCCCCAAACATTTTCTTGCACCTACAAGAACTATCGATGTAGAAGAAAGATCTAGATATTATGCATGAATCTTAATTATTATTGCTGTTCGGTACAAAGTATGAATAAGTGAACGTTTTGTTGCTGCACTATGTCGTTGTCTTTTGCGTGCGCTGATATATTTCGATATAGAAGAAAGGCTTACGTCACACTGGGCAACAGGAAGGCGCGCTGCTGAATATTCTTTACGCCTTGGCTATTTTCGCAGAGTACTTTCGAATATGTGACGCTCCTGATGCTGTTGAGCTGATCTGCAAAGCAAAATGTATCCCACCTGTGAAAATGATTCCCAAGGTCAAAGCGTCATTAATCAAAGCGGAAAAAGACATTTTTAAGGGGACGGCAATAATGCTGATACATCAATGTTGGAATCGCTGCACGACTTCCTTGGTGAGCATAGCAAACGCTATACCCACATTATCATGGTTGACGATTACAACTTGCCACATATTCAACTTTTCAACTTGCCACAGGGATCTATTGCGCGATCATCCTTCTCGTCGGCATTCGTACTTCTCGACATCGCGTTTTCCTATAACTTCAAACAGGTGGTTAATATACCAACGAGAGTCACCACGGCTACAAGTTCGCGCCTCGGCCGTGTTTTTATTTTTGATACAGTTAGCCGCCTTGGTTTTGCAGTTGATCTTCTACCTGGAATATCTGATCACATCATTGTACTCTTTAAAAGCAACCTTAGGCGGCCCGAAACATGTAGTGTCAAAACTACGTTTCTTGACTTTAACCACGCGGACGACGCTAGTACAGTGAAACCTCGGTGATACGAATCTCACGGGGCAAACAAAAATATTCGTATCATCCGAAATTCGTATCACCAGAACGTATGGAAAATTAGCATGCGACAAAAGAAAGCTGGCGTACATTTTCATTTACTGTTTTTCAGGACCGCAGCAATGTCGGGAAGAACCCTGAATGATTGTCAGTTATGTTTTTAGATGTCGGCAATCATACCAGCACTCGTAATATACGGCCAGGTGCGTTGTGACCCTCGACAGCCGTAGCCCCTTCCAAATTTTAGTGTGCTTTTCCGCATGACACCAAACTACTGCGGCGAAAGTAACGGAAGAAGCGCTTTGACGCGTTACATCAAGGCCTCATCATTTCAGAATCACGGTCCCATGTTATGATTTTGTTATCGCGGAGGTGTTGGGGATGTTTTTGGGAGATTCGCAGCCATGCCCGCACAGGTGCGACCTCAACAATCACGCATGTTGACACCGCGATTCTGACGATTTGGCAGTGCGGCGCGCATGCCAACGCTTACGTTCCCGCGCTCGCACGTGCTTGGCGCGTCTTCCGCGATAGCGCGGACAGCACCTCTTCGTACTTGGGCGGTAGCGTACGTTCGTATCAAACGTCGCGGGGGGAAAATCGGTTCGCAACAACCGTTCTCCATTACACTGCAGGCCAATGGGCCTTGGCCGGGACCAAAGAAAAATTCGCATCACCCCGAAATTCGTATGAGCGGTGATCGTATCACCGAGGTTTTACTGTATTCTAGACCGGCTTGAAATGATTCATGATACGCTAGATAAAATGTTTGTGGAAGGTACATCAAGCGCAGACTATTTATGGCTGCATTTCAAGTATATTATCCTTAACTGTATAAAAGAATATGTCCCTCTTAAACCTAGGAAAGTGAGCAGCCATATCCCCTGGATTATCTGCGAGATTATTCAACTAAAACGTCGAGTCAAATGTTTGTCAAACGGCCGTCCACAGAAAAAGCGGAACTTGCAGGATCTTCGAGACGAATTACGCAAGAAGATTAGAACATCAAATTATCACTTTTAATATCCAAATGTACAATTTCCTTATCAGAGATCCACAAAAGATGTGGAGGCGTCTGACCGATAAGAAAGACCCTGTCAGGAAACTTTACTTGAACAACTCTGATGTTACGGATTCATGTATAATAATAGCGCAAGCTTTTAATGACCAATTTTTCAGCGTATTTCTACGCAGAACAAACACCGTTGCCAAGTTCAGTTGAAGAAGCCTCGATACACCTGACCTCGTTTGAAGCGAACAGGGCATCTTTTCAGCACTTCTTAACCTCGACACGAAGAAATCATCCGGACCAGATGATATTGCAAATAGCTTTCTCTACAGATTCGCCGAATGGTGCGCGAAATATATATATATATTTTTTTTTGTTATTTGTAGTGCAAGTATCGATAAGGGTGAAGTACCTACATATTGGAAAACGGCACGGATGATCGATACCAATCCACAAATCTAGTGATAAGCATTCTGTGACAAACTATAGGCCGATTTTTCTGTTCTGCACTACCAGCAAGGTAATCGAACACTTCATTTTTGGGCACATGAGCTCGTTTTTCGAAAGGGAAAACTTTTTCGCGACCAGCCAACATGGTTTTCGACGGGGCCTATCGACGGTGATGCAACTGCTTCAAATTACGACCGAATTCATCGCAACGCTGGACAAGGGTGGGCAAATAGGTGTAATCTTTCTCGATTTCCAAAAAGCTTTCGACCGTGTGTCCCACTCTAATTTATTGACAAAACTTAGGAGCCTTTTTAAACAACAATGAACTAGTAAAGTGCCTTGACTCTTATCTATCGAACCCCCATCAGTACGTCCAACTAGCAAAATCGAAGTCTAAAACAGCACCGGTGCTTTCCGGGGCACCTCAAGCTCGGTCGTTGGGTCCCTTCTTTTTCTTAGTTATTCTAAAACAGCGCACAAACGGGACAAGAACGAACCACACGACACAAGCGCTGCGTGTGACACAAGTCAGCGCTTGTGTCGTGTGGTTCGTTCTTGTCCCGTTTGTGCGCTGTTTTAGAATAACTATGTGTACGTACAAACAAGCCCGCTTAGCTACCGTATTGAAGTTCTTTTTCTTATTTATCTGAATAACTTGGTCATTCTCTCTCCTGTGCGCAGCCGTTTCTTTGCAGACGACTGCATCATCTATCACAACAGTGAGGCAATCGAGGATCAAGCCGTACTCAACAACTATTTAATGGCTGTAACTACTCGGTGTCATACGTGGGAGATGACCTTGAACTCCGCGAAATGCGCTCAGATGTCAATAATACGTGAAAAAAAAAGAAAAAAAGACCTTTGCTACGCATACAATGTGAGCAAAAAAAAAAATTGGGGGGACACTTATTCTTCGCTTTTAAGAGTTGAACGCGACAGCGATATCCTGTCCATAGTGCGCACTTCAGTCACTTAGTGCATACTATGAAATAGGTGGCATGCTTTAAACCACGAGCAATTATGCGCGGGAAATGCGGGAAATTATTTCGAACTTGCTAAGCACCCACTATGTGGTCTTAAGGGAATACGCGTAGTAACGTCTGTGCCTTTCGTAATGGATGGACGGCTTTGAACCACAATGTCGCTATCATATCCACATTTTCTGACGCCCGATGGCAATGTACGCTTGTAACGCGCAATATTACTGCGATATTACATGTTATTGCGATAGCGATTATATGGACACTCTCGGCTGATTTTCGCCGTCGCCGTCTGTCGACGCCGTCATGTCCCGGATATGTATATGTATGTATATATATATAACGCATAAAGAAAAATAAATCATTAGAAAAAATTCCAAACCACCTCACCGGGGATTCAAACCAGCGACCCCTCGCTCCGCAGCCTACTGCGCTAGCCAACACAGCCACACGCCATGCTCGTGCCAGCGATATAACGGCGAGCTATTCATATGCAGCATTTGCCGTTCGCGGTACGCAGATCTCGGAACACCTTTAGCGTGTTTTCTATCACGCAACGCTTTTACAGTTTCTTTCAAATTGAAAACTGCCCTTGAGGTGCGCACGAAAAAGTGGCGCCCTTCTGTACCACTCATGATGTAGAAGGAAAAAAAAGAACACCGGGCATACTTGGCGTCAGACGCCACCGCGTGGCAGGAGACGCAGAAGGGTCATTCCACGTGCCGCAGTTTAAAAGAAAAAGAAGTATCAAACAGCGTCGAAAAGTCATATAATAATATAATCAATCCTTGGCCAATCCACCTAAGTGGGTATGAGCCATGTCAGAGGCAACAACAACAGCGTCGGCTTCTGCATTGTGGACACTCGCAGCGCGTTGCTCCAATACAAACGCGTAACAACTGCGACAGTTGTTAGTTCACGCTTGTCCTGTGTATGCCTATGCGTCCTTTCCGAGCGGTGGCACGTTGCAAGTATCGAGCTGCTTGTCGTTCTGCGTGTGACAAACTAATTTCTTGCTATCGCATTCATTGCTTCGCCCTAGTGGCGAAACTGTGACTTTTTTGTAGTGTGACGCCTGTATACCGGACGCGTGTGCTTGTAAAGCATTTAGAAGAGTTGCTTGTTGGGCAAGTTGGTACATACTGAGTAAAATACAAAAGCCACACAAAACGTCGAAAACGACGAAAACGGAAAAAACGGAGCAGTAGAAACAGGTACAGAGAGCAGAGACGTGGCACTAACAACTGAAGTTTATTTCGGAAACAACCTTCCTCCCAAGTCCGTACAACGCATGCGCAGATAACCAACCAAACAAAACCAAAAAGGAACCAAAAGATACACCCGGCAGCTAACCAGAGTAAATCACCTTTGTGCTAAAAACAGACATTCTTTCCTGGTGAGATAGACTGAGGCTGCGCTAACACATTTGTCAGGACCCAGTTTCCAGATATGAAATGCCTCAATAATCTCCCGTTCACGCTGCGTCTTAGCCTTGCCTAAAATTGTGACCTTATCGAAAAGGGGGTTACACCCGCATGACTTGCAGTGCAGTGCGCGTATACTTTGAAACGCTGCCGGGGTTTTCCCGCGCTGGAGGCTAGTGGTGGGCCTCTGTAACCAAACGCCTGGGGGCGAGGTTGGCGATCAAAGTGGATGGTAGCCGGGCATGAACTGATTACAGCCGGTATGCATCCAAGGAAGAGTTCCATCATTATCCCACTGTGTTGATCACAGCAGAGGGATAGGAACCATGCTGAGATGGCTGGGTGACCTTGGAAGGCACCTGTAATCCAGCTACTAGGAGGCCTTAGTATGGGATGGCTTTCCTTGTGAGAGAGTTCAGTTTCGTACCGCTAGGGGCCGGGGGAACTTGCGACCCCCCTTTATCCAGCCAATTAGGAGGCCCTGATACGGGACGGGAATCTCGCTGCTGGCTCAGGGAGTGTCCAGCTCCATTCGTGGTCAGTAAGGCGCCGGAACGGTGTGGGTCGTTGCGGGCCCATGTAATCCAGCTTGGGAGGAGCCGCGGCCTTCGGATCACTGAGCGCCCTCCACCTCCACGTGGTGCGTCACGGGCAACGTGCGGGTGGCTTCGGATGCCCGCACGGCTAAGAGGGGGCGCTCAGGCTGCGGGACCCTGGAGTCGGAAGGGTCCGTGGCCGCAGTGAGGGGGCAGAATCTGGTAACCTATGTTCCATATGGCACCCGGCAAACCAAGCGCGGGCTGCCTACTCCCTCCTGCAGCGGTGCGGGGGATGTGCCCCACAGGCCCCAGCGGCCAGAGTCCGCACAGCGGTGGAGAGAGGCTTGCCTCTTTAAACTGCCAGTGGCGACATGACGTAATAAGCAGCGTCATCTTGCTGCGCCGCTTTACGGAGCGGTTTCAGGGGAGAGCACGCCTGGCAGCATTGGCACAGCTGGGCCCGAAAAATCGGGTCAGCATCACCCATGGCGCACACTAACCCACGCCATGTCTGACCCGGGGGCTTCCCTTAGTCTATGACCCCCGGTTTGTCATCCCCCTGGTGCACATCAGGCTCCACAACGGAGTCGTGCACGCGGACTCAATAAGGGGTGAACCCCGCATCGTGATGACGCTGGCTGACGGATAACGACAATGTACACACTACCCACTTATTCCTGTTGCGGTTGCGCCATAGGGGCAACCCAACTATCCCAGGCCTCGTGTCTGGGGAAAACTGTCACCAGAAGCCAGGCTTCAACGCGCCTCAACGTAAAACACAGAACTGATGCTGGTGTTGGAGAACACAGAAATGATGGAGGTGTTCGAGAACAGAAGAACTTTGTGGTCATGCCGTACGTCCATGGCATATCACACAGATTGAAGAAGGTTGCGGCCCGCATTGATGTTCGACTGGTCTGTTCTGCACCCAGCAAACTCGCGGGTCTTTGCAAGAGGGTTGCGCAGCTCGGCACAGTAAGCAGTGTGTGTGACATAAAACATGTGAAGAAATACTGCGAGTGTATCACATGTGCGGTGTATTGCATCCCGTTAAGTTGTGACAGGTTTTACGTGGGACAGTCTGGTAGATGTATCAATGTTCGGCTGAGGGAGCATGGAAATCTGCTACCTTCGGGCACTGGTGGTAACTTGCCGCTGCACTGCAAGTCATGTGGGTGAAACCCCCTTTTCGATAAGGTCACAATTTTAGGCAAGGCTAAGACGCAGCGTGAACGGGAGATTATTGAGGCATTTCATATCTGGAAACTGGGTCCTGACAAATGTGTTAGCGCAGCCTCAGTCTATCTCACCAGGAAAGAATGTCTGTTTTTAGCACAAAGGTGATTTACTCTGGTTAGCTGCCGGGTGTATCTTTTGGTTCCTTTTTGGTTTTGTTTGGTTGGTTATCTGCGCATGCGTTGTACGGACTTGGGAGGAAGGTTGTTTCCGAAATAAACTTCAGTTGTTAGTGCCACGTCTCTGCTCTCTGTACCTGTTTCTACTGCTCCGTTTTTTCCGTTTTCATCGTTTTCGACGTTTTGTGTGGCTTTTGTATTTTACTTGTAAAGCATGCAAGTTATTTTCACTGCATTTCCAAGCAGAGCAAGTTCTTTTCAATGTAATCCCAAGCAGAAGCGTGGCTGTGTGATAGAACACATGCTTGCCACGCAGGTGGCCTGGGTTCGATCCTCATTCGGACCCGGAAATGTTTAGGGGCGAAGCTCCTAAGGGTGTGGGTCTGTCCCTCCTCTGTAGTTGTTGTAGTAGTAGTAGGTAGGTAGGTAGGTAGATAGCCACGTATAGTGGAATGTACCCACTCCACGTGATAAAGATGACGATGACGCAGTATAGTGGAATGTACCCACTACACGTGATAACGATGAAGTATAAGCGCGTTCCAGTATAGTGGAATGTACCCACTACACGTGATGACGATGACGCTGATGACCATGAAGTATAAGCGCGTTCCCGACCACACATTCTCTTTCTGTCATGGATGAAAATGATCGAGCTTCGCCCACTCATCATCATTCCCTTCGTGGATATGGCGTGATTTTGAATGCGAACCATTTCTTTGCGTACTGTAAGCACTTTTGTGTTTCTATCTACGTATCTATCTATCTATCTATCTAGCCGCCTACGTCTGGGTGCTCTTGTGAACGCCTCCTTAACTTGGGGTATACCAAAATTTATATGGGAGGGTAAGAAGTATTGATGAATACGTCCGGCTGGTCATGACTTGAATAACATGAAAATGCCGTCGCGTACGTCGTCAAACTCATTTCTCCAGATGCGTGTGGCTCATACCCGTATACCACGGGCCGCGGTAAGCGGGTATGTGCTACAGGTGTTTGACAGTTTATATCTACCCAGGAACCGCGAGGACAGACATTAGTAATTTAAATGCGAGCGCGTTAAGAGAAACTGACATCGGCGGCGTTGACGCGACGAATGCAAAGAATAGATATCAGAGTCGCAGCAGGAATCGAACCCAAGCATTCTGCGTGGCAATCAAGTATTCTATCACAGAGCCACGTCAGGTCTCGGAAGTGCTCTGGAAAAAGACCCTATGGAGGCGTAATGTTGGTGAAACGTCAGTTGGGGTTGCACTGCAGGCTATCTAATTTTCAAAACATTACGTACGTACTCCTATGATAAAGGAGTCACGTCGGGTTAACGTCACTTGTATACTTAAGCGCCATCCACTGTAGTTGCTTCATGAAGCACTACCCAGGGCTACTATCCTCGAAAGCACAAGTGCTACTTTTTTGCTTACCGCTTCTGGTGTTGGTAATACCCACGTTTCTGTTGGTGTCATTACGCAACTGTAAGCAACTGGTTATATGAAACATATCAGATTGTTAAACATATGTCTGTGCGTGCAACATTTGTACATACCTTTAACATCATTTCGTAATGTTGCGCTCAGTAAACAAATAAAACCCAGTCACCTTGCCTCCGCATGCTTCGCATAACATCGATTCCCATGGTACTTGGGATCTGGCAATTTTTTATTATTTATTTTATTTGCATCTTTCTCGATTTTTCGATCACGGACAAGATGATGATTTTTCACTCACAACCATCGACGACGCCGCCGCCGCCGCCGCCGACGCCGACGCCGGAATTTCTCCGAAACGAGCTCTTTAACGCCATTTGCGTTAAAACCTAATCACCCGTGTATTTCAGTTGAAATACTTGGGTGTAAGTATTGATTCTACGTTAAAATGAAACTCGAATATTAAAAATATTGTAGCTACAGTTTCAAAACGGCCATGGTTGTTCAGGCAACTTTTAAAACACTGTAACATCAATACAAAATTAGTTACATGTCCCTCATACGCCCATTACTCGAGTGCGCAGATGTTGTTTGGGATCCATGCGCTAAAACAGAGAACGCATTGAATGGCATTCAGAAAAAAAGAGCTTCGTTTCATTTACAATAAATATGGTAGGAATGTGTCAATGTCAGGTGTTTATATGCAATCTGGTCTTTGTACACTCGAATCACGGCGGAAGTTGCACCGTCTCAAGATGATCTTCATCATCATTATAACAGCCAGAATAAACTAGGCTTACAAGCGTACATGCAATTTAGCAGGTCACGACCTACCCGGAGGAAACGCAACAAAACCATCTTGGTACCTCAATGCAAAACAAATGCGTATAAGGGTTCCTTTTATCCGGGGACCATAGTCGAGATGAACGGGCTACCAAACGAGTTGGTGAACATGTCAACGTCCGACTCTGTCGGCTGTTGTTCTCTATTTATGATCACTAGATGTCTTTTATTACTTGAAAATGATTTACTTGCTAATCATTGTTCATTGTATTGTTCTGGTAAAACGATTGGTGTGCTTTGCTATTTGACATCAGTAACTGAAAAATGATTGTTCATTGATTATTCTTGTTGGTGTTTAAGTATTTCTTTTAAGAATTTCATCGATGGTCCCATCACGGAAGCAATGCAAAGCGAGGTGATGAGCCTCCGATCTTGGAGGCAGTGCAAAACCACGTTAGGTGCAGAAACCTTTGGGTGGGTAGTGGGGGGCATCAGTACATCGGCTGAGAGGAAAAAAGAAGATAGATTTCGCCTTCTAGTCGTCTTAACTGCGTGCATAAGGGAGCCCGTGAGTTTTCAAAATTAGGATACGCGTTGGCCAAAGCGGTCATCGTTGGACGAGGCGTGCAAGGCAGTGCGTCGATTAGCGTCGCGACCTCGTTTGGCGCTCATAGATGTGTGATATTGTTATAAAGTCGACAAGGGTACCAATATGGGCTTGTTGGTTCACCGTAAACTGGCTTGTAGCATAGCGCGGGAACAAACAAGGACAAAGAAAAACAAACAAGGACAAAGAAGAAGTATAGGACGAACACAAGCGCTTGTGTTCATCCCGTACTTTTTCTTTATCCTTGTTTTTTCCCCGATCTATGCTACAAGCGAGTTTATGATATAGTTATGGGGAAGCTCTCTAACGTTCAATAAATGAGCTCCAATAAAGGAAATGGAGACACTACCTTCAGAGAAGGAGCCGGCCTGTCCCCCGTGTTCGTAATAGAATCGGTCGCCCAGCTTCAGCCTTCGAAACTCTTCGGCGATGATGGCGGCGAACGTGCGGCCGACGTCCCCACCAGCGAGAGGGGGCTCGTTCATGCCCGCCGAGAAGAGATCGATGTCCCGCACATCCCTGGACATTTGTAAGGAGGGCATTGCCGAGTTGTGCGCAATGTTAATTCAGAGTAATTCGTTAACAGTTTCCTCCTCGCTTGAAGAGATATGCTACTTGAAAAAAAGTTTCTATAATATGTGGCCTAGGCCAATGAAGTTTTTGCGGTTTACGTAGGTTTTTATGCTGAATTAAAATGTGTAATCAGTTTTATAGTAAGTTGCATAGTTTTATTTTGTACCGTGGCAATGTGTAAATATATCTCTTTTTAAACGCATTTTTCTGCCACTAAACTTTTATGACTATGAACCAGTAATGGCTTATATTGCTCCAAACTGACTGTGAAATTCAAATAATTAACAAGAAGGTGGGTATGAGACATTTTAATAAGAAAAATTTTAATGTGAGAAGTCTTAAAATGCTCAGTCCATAGTTATTGCTTACTTTAGGTCTATAATAATTAAATAAGTGATATCAGGTCTTGATGGAGATAATTACACTCTTCGCATGTTAATGAATATCTGGGAAAAATTTCATACCGAACTGGTCATCAAAAGTACCAAAAGCATGATGTCCAGTTTCAATAAGTTGCCCACAATAGCATCTTGAGAAAAAGGCATTTTAAAAGTAGAAATGAAAGCTCATCTATGTGGCAATGATATGCTTTTTAAAATCAGTGCTTCCATCATGGGAGCTTGGGAATCATGGTAATCTTGAGCATGTGACTTTGGCGAACTCCTCATGCGAACTGCAATGGCAAGCAGCCATGTGACCATTTCCAGCAGGGGACTCTAGACAATCAGCTGTTTTTAGTTTTTAATAGCCACTTCGTGCTCGTTAAAAGCTATGTTAGCCTACTTCGAGTTTATTTGGAACCTTGATTTTTTTGGGGTCATGAAAAGAGAGAAGCTTAAGTAAGTAAAAACAAAAAAATATATCTAATTTTTGAAAAAAAGCTTGCGTTTTTCTGAGTAGTATGTCCAATTAAAGAGTACTCCTCTAACAATGTCCAATGTCCTACCCAGCGAAGGACATACACACCGAATGACACTGCGCCGAGGCGTTCCCAGTATAAAGTGAGCAATTGGGCCAGTTCATGATTCATGATCGGTGTATACTGCGCGGTAGAGAACACGGACGACAAGCAGACGGCGACAGGCGCAGACTATCTACTGAAAGTTTATTTTTCACGTACCACATATAGAATACATGACTGAAACAGGAAAAAGAAAAAAAAGAAAACTTAGCTATTAACAAAAAAAAACATGGCTGATCCTTCCATCATAGGAATCGGTATAAACACGAAAGTAAAACACGTCTTCGCAGAAGTAGTGCTCATTGCGTAGCGATATATGAGAGCTTGTACAATGTCTATTGGTGTTTGACAGCTATAGCACCGTTTGACGTGGACACACCCACGTTGACGCCTAGTGGCAAATCTCCATCGCGACGACTAACGCCTATGGTCATGAATTAAACGTTGTTGTAACTGAAGTTGTCAACATGATATACCTGGACACAGCGTATCGTGAATCCAGCGCAAAGACACCAACAAGCACGTAATGAACACTGGCACTCGATATGCGCGTCTTCAAAGAGATGTGGTAAGGTGTGCGCGCCTGAGTAATAAGGTAACTTACTCCTGCGCTCATGCATACACTACCACGCTGCGCTTCAGCAACGCGGGAGGCAGAAGTTCGTAGCTTGAGCCGCGAGCACGCGCAGGCGTTCTACGTCCTGCTGATCTCAGTCTTGCTCCACCAAGGCACGACATTCGCCCGTTGATATCGCTGCCTTGTGGCCGCGCTCACTGCAGCAGTTTCATTAGTCGGTGCTATCGCACCCGAAGTAGCCGTCGGCGAAACAACGTTAGTGCATGTGGAAGATGCACTACTCCGACAAAGAGCCATCACACGCTAACACGAAGCTAAAGGCAAAGAACAGAGCTACATCGGCGACTCTCCAATGCTAGCACAGCCAATGTTTTTCACTGCTATCGAGACGCAGTAAAAGCATGGCCTCCGAGATTGTGCGCCGGCGTCCAATCTGACGTCATGCTTCAACTGCGTCGTCGACTAATCGTTCGCTATCGGCGCTAGTAAGTGTCTAGAAGTGATGCAAATGAGTTCTGTGGAAACCCGCAAGGTGGCGGAAGGGTTAAGAAAGGGAAAATGGACAACCACCCTGGTCCGAACCCCGGACCAGGACGAATTTTTCGGCATCTAAGAAGCTTTTCTTTCTGAGAAATCCGTATAGATTTCCTTGTGGCTTCGTGCTACAAACGGGTGGTTGTCCATTTTCCCTTTCTGTCTAGAAGTGCTTCCACCGGGGCTAGTTGGTATGGCACTGTGAAGTGAAACGATGCGCTGCATAGATGAAACGAGACAAAATGACACAGGAACACGAAACGGACAAGGACGTCCTTGTCCGTTTCTTGCGTCCTTGTTCGTTTCGTGTTCCTGTGTCATTTTGTCTCGTTTCATCTATGCAGCGCATCGTTTCACTTCACAATAGTAAGTGTCATGCCGCATTACTTCTCTTCCCCGTTCACAGGCGGCGACACTGACCCGCCACGCCTAAGCCAAGAGAGAGCACCATGCGAGAGAGAATGTGTGAGAGATATAAGGCGCGTTGGCAGGTTGCTCTCCAGCTGCGTCGGTGGCTTAGTCGATAAGAAACCGGGCGTTCTTCGTCGCGGGCCAAGGAGTCAGAGGTTCGATTCCCGGGGGAACATTTTCATAATGATTTTTCTTTCTCATCTGGTAGCGTTATTTATATCAACGTCATATCCGTAACGGATATACTTGGTGGACCCCGGCATAAAACACTTTCGTGTTAAAATAGAAAAACAAAATTTGTGCATCCGATGCACGAGGCAGAAGACTAGATTCATTGGCCATAGACCTTTTGCCAGGAACTGTAGCTCTTTATCTGTGCGAGCAATGAACGGTTTGCTGACGCAGTTGTCAGGTTCCCGCGCCATTTTCTCGGCTTGAATGATTATACGGGTGCGACGGTCTTTATGATTATGCATTACAACTGTGCTTTCGAACTGCGCATGGAACCACACCTGCTGACATGCTGAGACAAGAAACCTTCATGGTCATTACGTGCGTGAAGTAAATGTAAACACTTCGACAGAAATCTGTCTAGCTGGGTAGAAGATTTAGGAGGTTGAAATATCTGCAGCCAAGTTCATAGAGAGCCCGACGTTTCGGGACCGATTCGGTCCCTTCCTCAGGGGGTGACTGTGCTGGTCAATGAAGCATCTCCACGTCTTGCTTGCTGCCCGCTTGCTACCGTGGCCGAATGGCCTTGCTTCCAAGGAGCAACACCAAGGCGTATTCTACAAGGTGCCGTGTTCTGAGTGTCCAGACAGCTACATAGGCGAGAGAAAGTGTTTCCCAGAAAGAATACGCCAACACAAGAACGACGGCAGGAAGACGGAAGTGCAACGCAGCGCTGTTGCAGAGCACTGTGAAAAGCACGACCATAAGATCGACTTCGACGGCGCTTGTGTTTTAGAAACAGAAAGGAATCTGGGGAGGAGGCTCTTACTCGAGTCCTGGCACATTCAGAACACACCTGCAAACGTGAACAGGTCCACTAATTATATTCACTAATAAACGTACTGCAATGTAATTTATTTAATTTACAATAAATTAGAGGGCAAAGCAAAATAATTGAGTGCATCATATGCTTTTTTACGAATTACCATCTCGAAAAAAAAAACTGTCGAAAACCAGCCACGATAACCGGACGAAACGTTTGGTTTTCAACCTAAGAACGAGGATGATCCTTTAGGCCTGCATAAATAAATTTTTTTCTCTCATTCTCAACCTCAGACATAAAGCCAGCTTCCTTTTGTATTTCAGTGCAGAAAGCTGTTGGTAAATGCATGAGCATCTGTAGAAAACGCCTGCGAACATAGGTTCATAGCACGAAAGTGCGAGAACCTTTGGATTTGAAGTGTTACTGGAGCAAGTCAGCCCAGCGTAGAGATTGGCTAAACAGCTCTGCTGAAAGCTACCACTAGTTATAGTTTTCTCTACACTGATGTCCCAAAAAGG
>JALIZH010029294.1:0-44805 GCA_030522465.1 Rhipicephalus appendiculatus | reverse complement strand
TCCACCGATCAAAATAGTTGGCTAGCCTGCACACAAACTGTTTCCCGGTTTCAGAGTCTTCAGGCTTACATGTTCGGAATTTCTCGCGAAACCCTTCGGCACTTAGCCGGAATCGCTCTAATAAAGTCTTTTTCACCATGTCATAGTCTAACGACTCTTGTGCTGGCATGCGGCCGAACACGCTTAACGCCTCCCCTACCAGACAGACTAAAGGCATTGGCCTTTAGTCTTGCCAACTGCTGCCAGCCTTGCCCGATGGCAATCCTTTCAAAACGATGCAAACATGCATCGAGGTCGTCCCTTCGTTCATCGAAGGGCGCCATGAGCTTTCTCGGGCAAATCTGTCTAGGCCTGGGAGTAGGTGAGTCGGCCGACGCCGTCGTTGGGGTACTCGCGTTACTCGCCGCGTCGCGTGAGCACGCGTTTACTTGTGCGAGCCTCAACTTGAGCTCGAGGATTTCTTTCTCGCGCTCGTGCTGTTCACGCGCAAGCTCCCTTTCTCGCTCGCATTCTACTTCCCGCTCCTTCGCTTTCTGCGCGAGCTGCCTCTCATGCTCTTTTTGCGTGTTCTCAAAAAACTGCTTTGTCTCCTCCTTATCCATTCCTACGTCTTTGGCCACGGCCGCCAGCTTCTCCCAATCCATCCTTGCAACCCCCGACGATACGTGACTGGGCCGAAAGATGGAAAAAATCCTGGCAGGCTCGCCACTTATTATGTCACGTATCTCGGGAGCGCTTGCAAATAGGATGGAAGTGAGAGATTCGGGAGACGGACGTGGCACGGCAACCAGACTTTATCACACCAAAAAATGGCAAAGGGAAAACCCACTCAAAATTCGCGTGAAGACAAACATGCACACAATGATAAGCTATACATGAAAACCGGAACTAACTCCAATCCAAGTTAGGTTCGCCTCTAGCCTAAGCCACTCTGTAGCCACTATCGCTTCGCGAAGGCTACGTCACACAAGTTCTGTAATCGAACGTCCTTACTGTTCGTGATGACAACTCGGAACCATGACGAAGTGTCCCGTCGCCGAAGTCCTTGTAGCGGTCGTCCGGTCGCCGTTTGTCAGCCTCCGCCCGACGAGCCGCCCGTCTTCACTGCCCGTGTGCCATTCGTATTCGCGGTCTTCGGTGTCACTGGGTTAGGCCTAACTCGTCCTAGGCCTCGAACCGTTCATCGCCGACTGACACCCCATTGGCGTCGGGCGCTCCGATGACTGTAGTGTGGTCCGCTGCCGTCTTGACCCGAAGTGGACGAGCTTTTGGCCCACCGGGTACTGCTGTGTTGAGGTGCGGCAAGTCGGGGTAGTCTCGCTCGGGCCTCCCGAGGTCGACGACCAACTCCCGGACCTCTCGCGCCGACAACCTCCAGACCGGGGTGGCTTTCGCCGCGGTTGCGACGCTGACTTCCATGACCTTCGCCTTCGGAGCTCCACACCACAGGGACGTTTCTTCCTCTGGGGTTTTTCACTACGGCTCGGGTGGCTTGCCACGAGCTTTCCCCCCACCAATCCCGTGCGTGGACGTGGCGGGTATGCACACCATCGTGGAAACTTCCATACCTCGCGCACCCTCGCCGCATTCCACTGTTTAACACGTGCCACATGCCCTTTTACTCATGACATAAATATATCTACATGGAGAAGTGGGCTGTAATGAGCATTGTAGAGCCGTGTGCATTCCTGGTTTACTTATACCGTGAAGGTGCGTCGTTGCTTCTAACTTCATGGTCGCGTGGTTATTCTTCGTCATCAGATTTAATGCACAGAACGAGGTGAATCCTGTTGACCATGTGTAGTGAATAAATCTTGAATCTAGCGCTAAAGATCACAACACACTACCTTTTTCGATGGTTGATCACCTATTAGTCAGAGCACGCATAAACCAGAATAGAAATGAAGTGATGACAACACGTTGGTGCAGCCTCTTTGAACCCACATAAGCAGAGCTCCTTCACCTTTTCCTCCTTCAGCTGGTGGTCTAAAGAACGCGAAGGGACGTGCCTGCTCGACCTTTTCCGGCTAATGTGCGATGTTCACAGTGTCGACTGTTCACAAACTCATCTCACAGGCTTCCCTTCGATAGACTATGACCACATGTTACAGGAGAGACCTCAAGTGGGAACCATAAGCGGAATAATAGCATGTTAGTGTTAACCAGAACAGAGCCTAAAACCAAAAGTTCGTACTGGAAAATCATTTGCAGGACTCTAAATAGCATAAATTATGTCGGGTTACACCCACAATCCCTGTTGCGAACCAGGGGCAGTCTGATCCCTTAATAAGTGAGTGATCGATCAGGCAATTGAGCAAGATAGCAGTAGTGGAAGCCATGGTCCTGGAAACCCGAGGAAGTTCTCAATGAAAGCTTCACCTAAAAAGAAAAAGCCGCTATATTCTCCCCTAACATCCCCTACACATTTTCAAAACAAAATACATGGGTTCAAGGCTATGATGCATATACGTGTTGCACGAATGGCGTTGTTGATAGAGAAACATTTGTTTTCCTAGAGTTACAAAGGCGTAGCTACTCATGCCTAATCCCTTCACAATATTAACAGGTGGTTATGGCAGTGACCATAACAGCTTCCAGTATATTTGTTATTCCGTCGGCCCTATTATTGAAGCACTTTCCATCTAAGCACACAGCAGAGAGGGTACGACGTTACTGATGAGCAATGTTGTCTAAATTTGATTTAAGAGTTAAACACGGATCATTTTCTGCCTAACCATTATAAGATCATTGCCTGTAGCTTAAGAGGTTGTTTTTACACAGGCAGCATTAAGTTCACACAGAAACCAGAACACAGAAAAAAAATTCTAGGCGCGTTTCAAAACGGGCGTGGGACCGTCAAGCTACATCGACATTTTTGAACCCTATTGAAGTAAACGCACATACCGTGACGATGACCTCCGGTGAGTGTCGATGTGCTGCACGCCACAGAAGCGCCACACACTCCCAAAGAATACAGTGCGGGGTTAAATTTCGTGCATTTTTCGTACATTGGCTGTTAGTGCTCCTGGAGACGACGACCCGGGAGATAGCAGCTGTCCATTGGTCAAGCTAGTAGTTCCCGTGCATCGGCTAGTAGGTCTCAGAATTGGTGGTATTCCTTCTTCTTTCTTATTGTGATGATTGTTTGTCATACGCGCAATGGTAGGGTGTTATAATTTGCGATTTATAGCATTACTTGACTCGCGTTTCAAGTAATATTTCGTCTGGTATAGTCGCGTTTGGCGGCGTGATTAGGTATCAGGACATTGCGACACCGGCACATCACAACGTTAACGGCTTGGCAACACGTGCAGCCGAGCCCGCATGTATAAACTAGACGAAAAAAACGGAAATTGTTCGGTATATCGGGTAATTTGATATTGAAATTTTAATGGAGTTATCGCACTTGCTAATCTAGTTTCGGTGCGTATGTTGGCTTCATGAAACTGGCTCAGGACAACGTGCAGAAGACCGCTAATATATCAGTCTAGGCTTGTGGGTGTAGCAGGACACAAGGTGAATGCGCAGAAGACTGTTAAGGGGTATTCACACGGAGGATAAATCCTCGGTGGAGAAGCGAGGATTGCGGATCACGTGACAAAGACGTCATGGATTAGCGAGTAGGCGCGACCTCCCCGCGCCTCCTCGCAGGAGACGGGGACTTTTTCCCCGACAGGTCGATCTATCCACGGCTGTGGGGGATATGGCGGTACTCCGTGCAGGTGTTTGGCCACATTGTTGCACTTGCTCTGAGAGGGAGCGGCAGCGCGCTGGTGGTTTCGTTGTCTGTAGCTGGTGAAACGGGCGGTACAAGTCACCAGAGTAGTCTGGTAACACTGAGTAACGTAGAGTACTGGGCGAGTTGGTACAAATTCATGTCGAAGCGTATCGCTAGGAAAAAACGGGACAGAGTCCCGTTTTTTCCTAGCGCTACGCTTCGACATGAATCTGGTAACACTGGTCTCCCCCCTCCATTCGCCTCGTCCGTGTGAGCGGGGGACATTTGGGGGGGTTTTCTCCTCGCGAGTTCACGCCACTACGCTCCGCGTTTATCCCCCGAGGATTTCTCCTCCGTGTGAATACCCCTTTATAGGGGAGAGGCTTGACATGTGCGAGTGCTGCAGGTTTGACACACGTGACCGCTCGTGTGTGTCAAGCATGTGCACTGTACTCGTATTCTGCGCACTTACCCTGTATAAAGACCTCGCCTTCATGGCAGTACGCGTTTTGTCAACACGAACTTGATTCAGGCCGGGGTTCACCAAGACTTCGCTGACGTATTTCAGTCACAAATATGATGTTCGTGAATTGCAGATTAACCGATGGCAAAGAAGAAATAGGCGAAAAATATGCGGGCAATTTGCTCTAAGACGCGCAAAGCGTCGCACAGCGAAGCGCGGGCCCGTCGCCACTCGTACTCCTTTTCGACCGACTCCTTTATCTTTGAGATGCGCGGCTTCCTCCTCGGGAGTACGCACTTTCTAAGGACACCCCATGACTATCTGGACACGATAGAGGGCAGCCAGGTTATGCACCATAGAGTGGAGGTTGTGCACGATGTCTCCGTCGGTGGTCGTGGCTTAGCTACCGCGCATGGGCGGCGTGGCCGGGTTGTGCGGTATCTGGTCGCTAGACGACGTAATGCTTGCTTCCTCTTTGTTTCTATCTTTATTTTTCTCTATCTCTACTTCTTTCTCTCTCTTTTGTTGATGCTCTCTCCGCCTCTTTTTTTCTTTCAACATTTCTTTCTCTCTCTTTCTCGCCTTCTCATTCTTTCATGGCAAAGCTTTACGCTATTCCCTCATCCTTTCTCTCTTCCTCACCATCACATCTTTCCTCTTCACACCCTCTTCGCTTTCCAACCAGCTTGCTACACTACACCATGCAAGGCTATACTATGGTCTGCTACCGTGCTGGACAGCCGAGTGGTTAGAATGCGCGCCTTCGGATCGAGGGTACGCGGATGTGAATCCCGCCTCGGGAAAAATTTGTTGGCAATAATGGGGGATATTCATAATGCTAAGTGCTCTGGGAACACTGGGTGCATCCGCCATTTTTTGTTATGCACCGCCGCGGAATCGTCTCCTAGCGTCTCCATAAGCAGAGGCCAAGGAGAGGCTGAGCCGCTGAGGTTGGTCAAGCTTTCGGACCGAGGAAATAAGGCGTTTTCTTTCGTCAACCAGCGTCGAACGGTCAGTGAACCTCACCGTGCTGCCACATAGCGACGAGAACGCAATATCGGAGCTCTGCGCGCTTCGAAACTCATCCGGACGGCGCCTGCACGAGGAGCATCGCTTCGCAAAGCTGAACTGCTGTTCTCTTGTGGCGTGTGGTCCCGATCTGAGATAGGCGTTCAAGAAGTGTTCATTACAGAGGAGACGCAACTCTCAAACTTCTCAGATGACCTTGCGCTGCAATATTTCCCACTGCGATTATAATAACACGCGTGATATATGGAAAGCACGTTCTTTCTGGTATGTAAATCATGTTGTACACGACATGGATGACGTTATTTCCATTTTCCATCTGTAATTTATGTTCGTCATAAAGTCAAGTCGCGCCGTAGAAATGTTGCTCTATATCAAGCTAGCGTACCGGACGTGAGCGCACCATAAGCGTGGTACGTAACGCATGTCATGATTGTCATGTTACCTCCTGTAATTAATGTTCGTTATACAGTCGCGTCACCCAATACCAAATTTGGTACATATCAAGCTAGCGAAACAGCCATGAACGCTGTATGAGCGTGACATCTATGTCATGCTATACATGACCTGCACGTCATGATTTCCATATTACCATCTGTCATATATGTTAGTCATATAGAAATGTCTGGTCATACCAGTTTTGGTATATATGAAGTTAACGAAACGGCGGCCGCATGAGCATCACAGCCATGACATGTAAACCATGCCATTCATGACAAGTAAGTCATGATTTTCATGATATGACCAGTCATTTATGTTCGTCATACAGTAGTGTTATGTCATACCAATTTTGGTATAATTCCCTTTAACGATACGGTACTGAGAGCACAAGGTCGTAGGCTGCTAGATGGATAGATACGCCTAGATACGCTCAAAGTCGCCGAAGTTTGCTAAGAAATCCATCGCATTTAATAAATTATATTTAGTAAGAACACAGTTTGTGCATATAAATGGCGCAAAATCCCTACTGTTTCCTGTAACGTCAGGACTCCCTCAGGGATCGGTGCTAGGCCCTGTCATTTTTCTCACTTGTATAAAAGACATTGCTGACAAGATTAACACAAATATTAAAATTCGAGTTTTTGAAGACGACTGCCTTATTTACATCACTGTAGGCAGCCGCAGTGACCAAATCGCTTTAAATGCGGCATTAAAAATTATTGGCGACTGCTGCAATACGTGGAAAATGAAAATAAAGTACAGTAAGGCTATGTATATAACGATAACAAATAAAATTAAAATATACACTCCTTCAACTACGAGATCGATGGCATGGCTATAAACCGTGTAAATCATTTTAAGTACCTCGGACTTACTATATCGAATGATCTAAACTTCAAAACACACATAGACAACACATGCTCTTCGCCTGAAAAAAAAGTTATAACTCGCTCCTGAATAAACTAAATTAACTGCGTGCTTAACGCTTCTTCGCCCTACACTAGAGTACGTGAGCGCTGTCTCGGACCCCTTTAAAAACAATCTGATAGATAGAATTGAAAAAATCCAAAGAAGAGCCGGGAGGTTCATCTTATCAAAATACCATTCAACTGATTTTGTAACTGTGATGATTAACAAATTAAACCAGCCTTTAATTCCTCAACGCAGGCGGATAGCTACATTCAAAGTTTTGTATCTGATTCAACCAAACTGGTTTAATTTCAATGCCCAAAAGTCTATAAATGAGCGAGAGTCCTGAAGAGTCAGAAGCAGCCATCAAGAACATATTCTACCAATTCCGGCACGAGTAGATGTATATAAATGTTCGTTATTCCCCCAGAACAAAAAGAGGAGTGGAACTCACTGCCACATCAACTACTGACAGTAGACAATGTAAGCAAGTTTGAAACCACGATAACTAAACTTTTCGCTTCGACTGTAGACGCATAGCTTTAGCTTGCGGATTCAATTTACCTAATGGAAACTCTTGTTTCTCGTTTTATTAGAACTGTTTCATCCAGCGGCCGCGGCAAAAACTGATGATACCATGATGTAATAGTGTCTATGGCTCTTTTTGATTACATTGTACCTATTGTGTCATTGTATTACATATTATGCTGCATTGTGCCTTTTGTGTGTATTATACCGTGGGTCTGTCCTCGACCACGACAGCATTTTTTTTCGCCTACACCCTGTAACGGGCTTCGGCCAAGTATTGATAACTAAATAAATAAATAAATAACTAAATAAATAAATAAATAAATAAATAAATAAATAAATAAATAATACCGCCCGCCTGTTAGTAAACGCTACACTCGAACGAAGACCAACATCTGCAGCGCCCCCCGACCACCATGCACTCTTCTACCGTTGCGGAGAAGCCGTCCACACCTACCGCCGCTGCCGCCACAGCGAGATGGAACTGTGTGGATTAGCCATCAACGCGCCACGTTCAGAACAAGGTGAACGGCCATGTGACATCGCCGACTACCTTGCAGGAGCGCAGCGGACTTCCAGACAACCTTCCCGACCGCCGCCGCCAGGTCGCTTCTTCTCTCCCCAACGCTTACCGTACCCAGGCCCAACTCGGGACCGGTCGCTCAGACAGTTTTTGGTAAACTGAAGGCTGCAACCGATGAAGGTGCAGTTGCTGTTCGTCGCAACAATGAACATTCTCCGCCATCGACAATGGCGCTGTGCCGAACTCATAACAACAATCCGGCAGCCAAGCGGCACCCTGAAGACGAACCTTCGCTGCCGAAACACCTGACAACGCCGCAGCGGAACGAACCGTTGCAGCCGTCATCCGACGCCGCGACCTTGCCGCAACGCAAGACCATGAACTACAGACATCGACGCACTTACTGACAGCAGCAACGTCGTCACTCTGGTCTACACCCCGAACTTGAAGAAAGTCATGACCGCCTGCAAGCCTCGAAATCCCGACACCTGCAGGTCACCTAGTAAGGCTGGCGGAAATCTGCCCAGCGAGAGTCACAATTAACAACCGGACTTATCCCTTGAGCTTCGTAGTCTTGAAGCGTTGCTCGGACAATGTCAACCTTGTATGGCCTTCTTAAGCCGCCATGTGCAATCATTTGCTTGAGATCCTAATAAAGAGCAGTAAAAAGCACTACTGCCGCACACGCCACCAGGAAAACACGCCTTGAGGAGCTGAAAGACCAAGTGACCAATCTATCTTGCTCCAGCGTAATCATTTGGCATACAGAAATAAGCACACATTGATGTTTTACCAGCACTCGTTGATAAACCACTCGATTTGCGTCGCCAGAGGCTTTCCCTTACCTAAGCGCGGCTGCGTGAAGAGAAAACAACGGTGATGGATGGATGAATAAACGTTATTGTGGGCCCTCGGAACGCGCTCTAGCACAGTACGGGCCGTTCCTACGTCGGAACAGAAAGACGACGTCTATCTGCTGCTTTGCGTGCTGCGTACAACTTCAAGCAGCCAGCTCAAGCACGTGAACACAGGCATGACAGTCACCTGCATAGAAGAAATTATGAAAGCCAGCAATACGTTCGGACCCTGATTCTGCAGAACCTACCCCGACTATCCACGCTCCTTAACCAGCTTTCGACGTCAACCAGAGCCTTCGAAAGCACATAAACGTGCATCCGTTATTTTGCAACACAGCTTTCAAGGACACGTTCCTGCTTGTCGTAACCGCTGGAATGAACAAGGATGAATGAGACCGAACACGAAAGCAGCGGAGGATGAAAGAAGGTGATAGCGAGGAGAGCGCGAGTAGGAGGGTACGACACTTGTGAAGAGGTAGATTCCGTGGCGGCCACCCACAGTGCCATAGCAGTGGGAAACGTCGAGCGATCGCCAATGATGTCCTCACTAAGGTATGGATCAATCGCGTCCCCTGATATCATATATCACTGTAAACCGTTTCACACCCTTAAGGGTGGATTTTCGATAAAACACCCATCGGACACCCCTTTTTTTTGCCAAGATTATCCAAAAAGGGTGGAATTTCATGTAAACCACCCTTTGCACACCTTTTTTTCATTTTTGGGTGTACTATAGGTGTATGATCACAAATTACACCCTAGGGTGCATGTTCTAAATCCACCCAAGGGTGTTTCTTTGAATGTTACACCTATTGTTTTTTTAGAAGCATCAATACGTATCACATGCCAACGGATACAATCAAATCGCATACATAGCAACTTTTCGGTGAAAAGATCGATGTTTCGGCTTTTGTTTTCATTTCACTTTTTATTCGCCGACATATACCGCGCTATATACCACCTTTAATGTGCCACTCTCTTGTTTCCATTATTCACAAGATTCCTCACACGTTTAACGGCTTCATGGGTTGACTTTGTGTGATTCATACTAAAAAAGTAGTTTTCATCATTCTCACTGAAAGGACGATAAAAGAGATGGTGTTGCGCTTAAACATATCACGAAACGATTACACACTGTTTTCGACAGGTCGTCATGCACGTTTTCTAATTTGAAATCACAATGAGCTTTTCTTTTAGAACACCTGTTTTATTTACAGTGGGGTGCACATATTCCTGTACATTGAAGTGTTTCACATCAATTCACAAGTCGCTGATTTTATCAGTCAGTTATATTTAAACTTATGATCACGAATCAGCTCAAAGTGACAATATGCAGCGTACGTATTACCATGAAACTAGGCATGTTTACATTGAACTGTCTGCGCTCACTCTGCTGCAGCTGCTCTACACGCATGGCACGCCGCAGCACAGTTTAGGCGCACACCCGCTGAGCACCACAAGTGAACTTCTCCAATGGGACGCATCACTCTGCGGGCGCTTTACTTTTTACTTTCTTTTTTGTCAAGGAACCCTCGTGGGTCGTACATTGTACGCGTAAGCGATCACAGACGACACTAGTACAATGTACCCGTGCCACAAGAAGGAGGAACCGCAGTTGACTTGTGGCATTGTGATTGACAGATTCATGATTTCTTGTTGCGCTGTGAATGACGAGACGAGGACGATACAGGGACTACAGGACAGGTGGTGCGCAAACTCACAACTCATTCGCAGCGCAACAAGAAACCATGAACCACCACCAACTAGCCCAATTCATCGCTCTGCTAAATGTGATTGACAGCCCTTACCATTGCCTTACAATGCACACAGTGATAGCACATTCGTATGCTTGCACGAAATTCACCACATGAAATAAAAGCAAGCTTCATTGCTACTGCGTCGGTAAAAAAGGAGCGTATTCTCCAAGATATCTTATCAGCGATTGCTGAATGGTGGAATGTTATTTAAAAACAGGCTGTTAGCACAGCAGGGGCGTGGCCAGCCTTTATGCAGAAGGGGGGAGGGGGAGGGAGAGAGAAGGGGGGTCCGACCCCTCTGTATGTAAGTACATTTTTGCCAGTGCTTGCACACATGCGGCTCCAAATAACGTAGAAAGAGGCGGGGGTGAGTCGAATACCGAACACCACTCCCTCACCCTCCCCCCCCCCCCCCCCGCCCCTCCTAGCCTCATAGTTATATCTATTATGCACAGGTAACGAAATTTTAACTCCAACTCGTCGAAACAATGCCCCGACGACGCTCTACTCGGAAAAAGAAATATGTGAATCTCGAAGGCTACGAATTTGCCACCTGCACCCGTCAGCAGTAGCTGAAAAAAAAAAAAAACCCGCTTTAAAGCTCTACTAGCACAAACATGTTGTTAAATATAACATATTACAATATATCTTGGTTTTTTGTTTCGAAAGATTATTATAAAACGGCGCTGCTAAAGTCAATTCACTGGTGTAGTGATATTAATCTCGGAGGCGATAACTTTCGGTTTCGGACTCGGGGCAACTGCGCGTCACGATCATCATCAACAGGCGACCTTTGAATCTGTTGACATGTCGTGTGCGCGTTTGCTGCGTGCTAACGGTGGCGGATTGTTCATCGATTCACCTGCTTTCTTTTGGATGTGTACTTCGACGGCTTCCACGGTGACGTAGTTCACGCGTACAAAAGATATAGTGCGTGTCACTGCAATCTCCGAATCTGTCGTGGATCGGCAAGTACGGAACAACGACTTCGGTGCGGCGCTGTGCGTCTCCTCTGTCAACGGCTTCCGTTGAAGCTAGTGCTCGCCGCAAGCTGAGTGCTTCCGATCAAGCATTCAGCGAAGTGTACGCTGGGAGCCACACGGAGAGCGCTTTTGGATTTGGTCCTATTGCTGAAAAGGTAAGCTTTCGTGCTTGCGAGCAACGAAGCGCTACAAGTGCATGCCTGCCAACTCTTCCGATTTGCCCGCGGGACTCCTGTATATCGGCGAACTATGGTAGTACAGGCGCGGCGATAAGTCTCCCGAAATATAGCCTTCTCTACGTATACGTAAAGAAAATAACGATGACAAATGAGAGAGGTTCTAAAATTTTTGAACGTTGTTCTATGGTGTTCGCCATGCATGGTACTTTGCTGTCGTGCGAAAGAACGTACACGCATCGGCAAAATAAGTCGGGACGGGCGAGCGACGACCAGAATCAGATAAAGCTGCATCGCCGCGCCGTTCAACGTCTGATGAGACATCGCAGTCCGCGTTCGCGTCCTTTCACGCTCGTGGCCATGTCTTTTTACGAGCTTGCAGCAGGCTAGGTGATTACATGTAGAGCTTTGCGGTAGGGGTCGCTTTCTTTGTTCAATCCATCACGCGCAAAGTTCGCCGGTTGCACGTTGGCAGTGAGTATTCCACCGCTCGCCTCGCATTTATCGACAGATCACGCGTAGCAGCCGGACCTTGTCTGGTAATCGTATGCTAGTAAAGTGAAGCATGTTTTCGGCTCGACGTCTGTTCGTTTTTGGTGCCCTGGTTCGCATTTCAGTACGATTAAAAAAAAAAACATGCACAGATGGGAACTAATTCTGCATATGTGGCACCGGTTTGTCACTGAGACAAGATATGTCATCTTATAAATCGTGAAACTGAGCGCCGCGCGCTTCGCGCCAACCGTGCCCCCGTCGAACTGAGCGCGTGACAGATTGAACATGGAAAGCGCCCCTACCGCAAAACGCTGCATTTATTCAGCTATTGCGCTGCAAGCGCGTACAAAGACATCGCTGCGAGCGTGAAAGGACGCGCACGTGCACTGCGATGTTTCGGCAGACGTCAGACGGCGCGGCGATGCAGTTTTATCTGATTGTGGTCGCCAGTCGCGCGTCCCAACTTATTTTGCCGACGGGTGTACGTACTAAGATTAGGAAGGGGCTACTCGCTGTCAGGTGAACACGGCAAACTATGTCCCTTCATTTTACGCGCCGTATAATTGCGTGTACCAGTACGATCGCTGACGTCTCAGAACTTTACTGGACATCATTACTAGCTGTTAAGGTTACTGCATTCCTCAATCGCAATAACGAAAAGCAGCCAAGCAACAGCATCCGCGTACGCAGGGTTCCCCTTCTGGGGGGGGGGGGGGGGGGGGCGAAGGTTCGTCGCAGCGCCCCCCCCCCCCTACCTACTATGTCAATTTATGGGGCCGGCTTCGCCCCCCAGCCGCCCTCCCCCCACCCCACTTTTTTTCACCTTTGATGTCCCCAGATTGGCAGGTATGCAAGTGTGTTGCACGAGAATCTGGGTCCAAGCTAGTTGGTAAAACGACACGCTGAAACTGATAAGTGCACCAAGACAACGTAAACGAAAACGAACTCACAGAGAGCTACTTCCTACTGATATTTATTGCAAAACGAAGACGCCATATATGTGGTTTTCTTCGCTCATCACATGGTAAAACGCATGCTTGAGAACACATGATATCGAAAAATTTTTCTTATGCATGTAGCCTTGCTTATTTCTCTAAAGATCAAAAATGTTAACATTCGCACAAATGCATGGCCACGAAGCAAAATCTCTTGATATCATACAGGAATAGTTTTTTACCAAGCACACAAATATGCTATCGAAGGCAAAATTGGCTGTGAAATTAACGGTGACATGAAATTAATGTGGGTTTCAAAGTAGCAGCCAGCACAAATGAATAGGAATGAAGCAACAAGGAATGGGACCTGAAAACGGTGTGCATCAAGAGGTAAAACCTAACTGAAAAAAAAAGGTGAGGTCGTCAGAAGATAATAATAATAATATCGGGTTTAACGTCCCAAAACCACGATATGATTATGAGAGACGCCGTAGTGGAGGACTCCGGAAATTTTGACCATCTGGTGTTCTTTAACGTGCACTGACATCGCACAGTACACGGGCCTCTACCATTTCGCCTCCATCGAAATGTGACCGCCGCGGCCGGGATCGAACCCGCGACCTTCGGGTAAGCAGCCGAGCACCGTAGCCACTGTTCCACCGAGGCGGACGGTCGTCAGAAGATAGCAACGAAATCCATTGGTTTTGCAAAAACGCAAACACTTTCTTCGAGAGCGACATTAGAGCGCTCGGTCGAAAAACTTTTCCTGCATGATAGCAAGAGATCTTATCTTTGTCATCCTGGTTCCGTACAAATGTTAAGATTTACAATATTTAGCGAAATAAGCTAGACTAAAAAAAATTGCAAAAATTTTTCAGTGGCCTCTGTTCTGAGGCATGGGATGTTACCACATCATAGCAAAGAAAACTACACATTTGGCGTGTTAATTTCACATTACCAGCTGGAAGTACCACTCTTTGTGTTTGTTTTCGTTGTCCTTTATGCGCTTACCGTTTTCAGTACGCAAGTGTGTCTTTCAGGCCTCTCATGTGCTGCTGTGTTAATTGTGACACTTTTATTTGCTTCATTCATGTTGATATTGAGTTACCAACTCGCCCAGGCCACCACTTAATGTATCGCCTTCCACATGTGACTGTCTCCGACTTAGTGCGAGTCCTTGTTTTTGCAGTGCACTAATCACGTGTCTATTTGCCAGTAGCTTGCAGCCACATTTGCTAAGAGCATGGGCTGTCTCCTGTTTTCAGTTGCCATCTTTGTATTTGAATCGTAGAAGTAGTAGTGACACGATTTCGAGCCATCGCAAATCGGACATTTATCGTTTCCTTGGAATGCAGTGTTAACACTCCTCCACACCGGAGTGTTAACACCACGTATCAAGAATTTTACTGAAATACAAATAGACGCGAACCTTCGAGGAAGAAAATTAAAGACAGAACAGAAAGGGCGTCAGTCACTCGTGGGAGCGTCAGTCAGCGCTCCCACGTTTAAATGCACATATATACCCTACAAAGTGGACGGTGGGATGACCGCCACCGTAGCTCAGTGGTAGAGCATCGGACGCGTTATTCGAAGGTCGCAGGTTCGGTCTCTGCCGGTGGCAAGTTATCTTTTCATCCACTTTGCTTTCTTCACATTTACATTACAATTACTTCTAATAACATCCCCTATAATTTCCTTGGCATCAATGTCTCTTAGTTCTAAATAATACCGTCTGTTACATGGATATTTTCAGGAATTGAAAAATAATATAGTATTTATCTGCCAAAGGCACTGCATCGAAACAGCTGCTCATGAATGCACTCGAAGCAGAATAAATTTAGCATGTCATAGATTTTTGACAACAGTGAGCCTCACTTGTGGCCTCGTAAGTGAAGTAATCGTTTTTTGACCAACAAGCAACTTGTGAAAGACTGATTATAAAATGATCTAGTATACCTTATTTATGTAAATGGAGTAGAAGTCTACAGGTGAGCTTCAACAGATACACTGTGGTGTGTTTCCAGCAGCAGTGGTCATTGTATAAGCGCTATTTATCTGCTCACATGGGGGGCTTGCTCGGTCATTGGTGCATATGGGAAATCTTCCTAAAGAGGGAGGGGAGTGCTTGCTTGGGGTTTTACGCTAGTGCAAGTTTCATTTAGTAGATTGAACATCTGTGCTGGGTGCATGCCTACGAAAGGATCCTTCAAGGTAAATGATGAATAATGCTACTCTTCTGTCTGAATTGTTAACATGGTTTATATTTTGTTTATCACCCATTGTAGTGGCTTACTGGTTATGGCGTTCTAAGCTAAGCAAGAAATCTGGGTATAATGGCTGAAAATTGAGTATCCTGGTACATTTCAAACCTTTTGAGAGGTGCATAATATGATTGTAGAAGCATTTTCTTTCCCCACCATGTATCTTTGCTAACATATTGAGTAAGCCATGGTGTAGACTAAAATGTAAAAATGCTTGTGTACGTAGATGTGCGCAGTAATAAACCTCAAGTGGTGAAGTAGTACTAGAGCTTTCTTTATAGGGTACCTCATCATGAGATTCTGATTGTTCCCAATATTTTTAAACGTTTAGTTTAATGTTAGGTATGTCTTGTATGCAGACTGTTGAAAGGACTGCGCACTACATCGTCTTCGATGTACTGGGTGCTGACGATGCAGTGCACTCTTCATCATATCCCGAAAACAGCTGTTTCGGGTTCACGACCTCACTCAGAGGGTTGCAGCAGTGGTGGAAGCTCCTCGAAAGGTGCTGCAAATACCTTCTACATTACGAAAGCAACATCTTGCTGCTCGAAAAATTGTTCTAGATCCTAACTTGGCTGTCACACCCCTGCTAGTTGTAACTGATTACTGTTTCACCCTGCCTTTGTGTGTCCATTTCATATTGTTTGAAATTGCATTGTTTTACGGCAACATGTTATCGATTATGTGGTGCGCTTATTATTTTACATCTTTACATCAAGTATTCTGCATGGTTCGGATGCAGTGACACTGTTAAGCCATTGTAATGGTGCTTATTGTTTTCACTCCGGTGTTATTGTTTCTCCAGCATTCTCAATGTTTGAACTAGAGGTGTGCACGAGCTCCGGGTAGCCGGCCCGGCCCGCGGGCCGGGTTCGGGTATGCAGAGGTCTTCCTATCTCGGGCCCGGGCCGGGCTCGGGCTACTCATCTCGGGCTTCGGGTGGGCCGGTCCAGGTGCAAAGCCCGCATCAAACCAAATATATAGACGTGCCGGAATTGTTTTTTTTAACGATGAACCCACTCATCACCTTTGTGATTATTTATCCATGCAATCATCCTTCTGACCTGCATCAGAGATACTAAATTTCTGGAAGAACAAGGAGTCTAGATATTCTAAGCTTGCTATGCTTGCGAAAAAATATTCGCGATTCCGGCTACCAGTGCGAGCAGCGGACGGAACTTCAGTTCGATGGGATATGTGATGCAGGAGCGCCGCACTTCACTGATGTCCGAATCACTGCACAGCTTGTTATTTTTACACAATTTGTAATCTTTGTATACAAACTAACATGTGTCGTTTGCATATGTTTAACTTTGATATGTTGAATAAAATATCCATGATAAAAAAAGTGATATCTTGTCTCCGCAGCAAACTTTCATGGTGTCGGGCCGGACCGGGCCCGGGTTTGTATTTTTGTACTTTGGGCCGGGCCGGACGGGCTCGAAGCCCTTTAGGGTCGGGCTCGGGCGGGCCTTCGACGCAGTCAGTGGGCCCGGGCCGGGCTCGGGCTTGAAAATTAGGCCCGTGCACAGCTCTAGTTTGAACACACAAGGAATATTGTGAAATGAAAACTCCTAGTCATGCATGTTACACATCACGCATGCCACGCGATGTGCAAACTGTGTCGTATCAATATGGAGATTGCAATGTGCTTTGATGTAATATTTAAGTATATTAGAGAAATAAGGCATGCTGCACTGCACTACTGTTCTTGCTGTTTGTATGCTTCACTACACTGTACTTGTGTGTTGCATTGAAGCATGTTAAAACCAGTTTTTCATTTTAAAGTGCAAATAAAGGCTCTTTCGTTATATTTTGATACACATGCGTTGCGTTAGTGCTCCATGCCATGCAATTCGCATCCTATTTGATGTCTTTGGCCGCAAATGCGACGCCGCTCTGCGCACTCGAAAAAGGTCTTTGAACAGCCTACAACTTGTTTCTGAATCCTGTACGAGCTCTGTGTTTAATAAAGCTTGATTTCATTTTGCACTATGGAATAACTGTGTGAATGTCGTGCTATATGTGACAACACATTTTGAGTCATGCCTTTGTATTCAGCTGTGATTACATTGTGTATGTGAGGGCCATATATCCTGTGCGTCATATGCACCCTAAAAAATAGCGCTGGGGCCAGTATTTTCCCACTGTGGCAGGAGCCACTATGATTAGTCTAGTGGCCATAAAAGGACTAGCTAAAGGATCAGCTTTCTAGCGCTTCTATGGGAGCCAACTGGGAGAGGGGTACCGCTCAAATTATGGAATTTTTTGCATGGGCGTTGGGGCGTAATTGTGCATAAACACCCCTACGCCCTTTTGCCGTATGGGTGTAATCTTGCTGTTACACCCATGGGTGTGAAGAAGAATGTTCACACCCATGGGTGAAATTTTGGAAATACGCCCATTATATAGGTGTAATCCTGCTTGTTACACCCATTTTGTGGGGTGTAGGGGTGTGAGTTATAGACACCATATTACACCCATATGGGTGTAATCTGGTTTACAGTGTACGGAAACAAAGCGCTCTATAAACCGAGTTCTTTTTGTGGCGGATGTTGTGGAACGCGCCCACGCGCTGTCTTCCGCAGTCTCCAGGGTAGCGTGCCAGTCGCGCCACGCTCCGTCTGCGGCAGTTGGTGTAAAATGGGCTCCATGAAATTGTCCGTGACCGTCACGCTACTCGCGGCGTGGTATGCAAATGTGCAGCCGTCAGCACGCTTAAACTTGAACGCTTCGCCGCGTGGCCTCAGCCTGCTTCGACCGACGCCAGCGCCTCCAAGCGTTTCACGTGATGTGTCTGCTGCAGCTAACGATAGATGAAGTGCGTGTCGATTTCACAAGTAAATTTCTGTTTCAATCCTACTTCTCCGGCGGGTCGAATGCAGGAGAGTTTTCACCACGTTTCGCTTGCGGCTGCGTTCTCACGCGCGCCCATGAAATTTGTTGCCGTGTGCTTATCACGGCAATGAACCACTGCGAGCGACAGCTCATGCAACTTTCTAAAATTGAAACCACAGCTGTCACTTGAAAGAAATGAAAGAAATGGAAAAACAGCGCAAAACGCACGTTCATGGCGTTTGTAAAAGTCACAAAATAAGTAAATCGGAAACGCGGCGGTGTTGTTCCCGGACGCAATGGTTCATTACTTAGATAAGCATACGGACACAAATTGAATGAGCGCGCGTGAAAATGTAGCATTGATCGAAACATGGCGAATACGGACCTGCCAAGTGAGTGTATACGACCCGCCGGACGCTCAGACTTGAAACAGATATTTACTAGCTGCAGCAAACATACCGTGTCCAACGCTTGGCGGTGCTGGTGTCACTCGAAGTGGGTCGAGGCCACGTGGTGGAGCGTTCGAGTTAAGAGTACTGACGGCTGTACATACATACATGTATGTCTCAAATTTTTTGTCTCAACTTATTGCAAAATCAAAACACCTAAACAGCTGCGCTAAGAATTCGCATTAGGCAGTATCGTAACCATCGGTGAATTTTGCGTCACGTCGTCAGCAATTCTGGAGTGCGCCCTGACCAGCGGAAAACAGCTGCCATCGCTGTCTTCCTCCGCCCACCGACAAAAAAGGCCATACGCGGAGTTGTCGGCGTGTGCGCCTATGATAAACGCTTCGCCAAAGAATGCCTGCAGACGCCTCCGGTAGTTGCTCATTTCGACGAATACGCCGACTGGCAATCCATTCCGATGGAAGCAGCGTGGGGCTCGCCGCCGTCCTTGTGTAGAGGACTGACGGACTGAAAAAGGAGTGCCTCGCGATCATATGGGCAACGTGAGAGTGACTGCTTCCATAATTGCTAGCGAACACGCACAAAGGACGACATAGAAAGAAACAGGACAAGCGCTAGACTTCAACTGATTTTTTAATCGACGTGAAGGGCAGAATACATTTCTTTGCGCACACGCAGGTGCCACGTCACAGACAAAGTTGATCCCCCAAAAGAAAAGAAAGAGAAAAAAAGAAACAGAAAACAAAAAAAAACCAAAAAAAGTAAAAAAGATAACAAGGAAAAAACGAAAGAGTCATTCTCCGCCGCCCTATCGGTACCGCCAGTTCTCACGTGGTTTCTTCTTACACAGATAGTCCAGTTCTCTTTTTGACAACGCAATGGACGCAGTGCTGACACATGTGTCACCCGCCTTGTGAATTTCGACAGCCTCTACTATTTCCCTCTTCCTCTGTTCCCCGCCAACGTACATCACATAAGTGGCGTCATATGCTGGGGTACAACCCTCGCACTTCTTTCAGTGTATCGCCAATAAACCACTCCCTGCAAGTGATCGAACAGCCATGCGATGCTCCCTGAGTCTGTCATTGACGCATCTGCCCGTCTGGCCGATATACACCTTGCCACAAGCAAGTGGAAGTGTATACACGACTCCTGTCTTGCAAGCTGTGAACATTGATTGGTGTTTCTTAGCACACCGCGGCTTTTCAGGATCCGTCACAGCGGAACAGAGCCCCGCCAGCTAATGAGGAGCCGTGAACAAGACACCAAGACCGCAATTTCGCGCCACTTTTTTCAGCCGGTGGGAAACGCCGGGAATGAACGGGATTGAAACCCGTAGCATGCATTTGTCCGAGTCCACCTTGGCCGCCTTCCCTCTAAGGCTAGCTTTTTATCTCCCCTCAAGAGCGCTTCAGCAACCGAGATCACGGTTTGACGAGGGTAGTCCGCCTTGTGAAGACGTGCAAGTTGTCCACTCAAACTTGCCTGAACATTGTGCGGACAGGACTTCTGCAGGGCTGCACGCAGGCTGTTAGTCACAATTCCCCGATTAACCAGCTTCGAATGGGCTGATGCGTAATTAAGGACCTCTTTTTTTTGGAACGTGGCTTGTACAACCAGCATAAGCTCACACCCGTAAAGCAGATAGATACTTCTAAAAAATGGATAGTGCCATTGACAGGCACTTCATGAGTGAAACGCAGTCCCCCCCGCGCACACCTTAAAAATATCTAAAATTCTAAAAACAGAGCTTTCACTATTCCATAAATTGTCAAGATTAAGAATTAAAAGAAAGTCATCTACGTATCTAAAACACCGGACCACACTTTTGTCAAGTCGCTCAGCAATACGCTTGTCACACTGTGCCAAATAAATTTCACTAAGAACAGGGGCTAAACAAGATCCTGTGCAGATTCCATTACTTTGAATAAAGCTTTCTTCTCAGAAACGCACAACGGTTGCCGTGAGATAAAAATAAAGTAGCTCGAAAAAGTTATCAACTGACATGCCACAGGCATTGTGAAAATCAACAGCACCCCCGTTTTCAACGTGATCACGAACTGCCTCTAGACGGTCCTGTGGAATACTATAAAATAAATCTTCTACGTCAATGGAGAATGCAAAGTTTCCGTGTGGTTCTTCGTGTTGCTCAGTTAAAAAGTCTACAACCTCCTTGGAATTCGTGACACCAAACGGATCCGTCACTCTGAGTAGCTTCAGTTGTTTCTGCAGGTACCTAGATAGAACACCTTGCCACGGCCCCCTGCTCAGTCACTCCTGCACGAAAAGGTATATTTTCCTTGTGAGTTTTTGCCGAAAAAAAATATTCTCAGGCTGTCTTCATCTGCAGCGTTAACCTGTTTCCTCAAAGACGGTTTCTTTAATTCTTCGCACATCGACAGGCATTCTTTCCTCGCCTTAGCTAAGTGTCCTTTAAAAGGAACAAAATTCTTAGTAACAGCTTCTTTCGCTTTTTCCAGATACATGTCGTTCGGTACAACCACAAAGCCCCCCTTCCTTGTCAGCTGTCAACAAAGCATAATTTTTCTTCTTTAGATACTCCATAGTGCTGCGCACCGACAAATCAGATGGATGGCCACTCCCCGCCCCCGCCAAAACACAGTCCAGGCCCTGAGAGATACATCGCTGTTTTTCGTCAGGCTCAGCTCTATTAGCTATTTTTCTAACCATAGACACAAGACTTGCAGGCTCTTTCTTTGGCTCTACACAGAACTTAGGACCGCATCTCAATAGATTTTCAACAAAATCTGGCAATGGCTCATTCGCCAAAGAAGTCACCCCCTTTTTAGTGTCATCACAGCGCACCTTTTGTTTCCTCCAGGACAGTAGAACATGGAAGCAGTCAATCAACACCACCTAGCCCAGCTCAATGCTTTAACGTCAGAGTGCCGCCCCTACCTCGACGGCAGGCCCTTCCATGTTGTTAGTGACTTGAAGGAGCCTTCAGTTCGACTCGCACGATAGTGTGAGACCTCAAGGATTCGACATTACCGTCGTTTACAACTCCGGCCGTTGACGCCGACTGCCTGTGTGCCCCCCCCCCCCCCCCCATGACCGATCGCCTTTGGGGGACCTGGCGCTGACATCTTCTTCGGATCAATTAGCTCCGACGACTTCAATGAACGACAGCGAGCCGGCCCGGAACTTAGGCACCCTGTCGAATACCTCTATACCAAGACTTACGTTGTTCCGAAGTCTTCAAGCAAGGACTCTGACATCGTTTTAGGATGAGTTGAGCGCATACGAGGACACGGACAGAAGAAAGATACACACACTGACGCTCTTTCTTCGGTCCGTGTCCTCGTATGCGCTCAACTCATTCTAGTATGACCAACCAACAAGCCCGCATCGCCACCCTCGTCGTTTTAGGAGCTTGCTCCTTAAGCTCGCGCCTTGTCCGGCGGCGGCGGTGATGGCGGCGGCGTGCACAGCTCAAGGCGCCGGCTTTCCGGTGATTTCAAGAATGCTCACTAGATGGCGGCGCCGCTCAAGGCGACGCACACCACTCTTGGCACGTGCGCTTCCTTTCTCTTCGCCGGGAGCTCAAGCAGTGAACACTTTTCGTTACCACTCGGCCGCATGAACACCGCAGACGCCAAAACAGCAGCAGAAATTAGGCGTCTTTTTTCTTCTTCTAACCACCACCACCACCACCACCGCTCGGCCGCATGAACACCGCGGACGCCAAGGAAGCAGCGCGGTGGGCTCGCTGCCCGAGCGCCGCATGTAATGTATATATAACAACATTGTCACGTCTATATATGATAGTCGGAGATGTGTACGGAGGATTCGCGGGCTACCCGATCATCTCCGAGCAAGCTCCTCTAACATCATTCACTTTGTGGATATGGCGGTGATTTTTTTCCTGCGAAACAGCCTTCCCCTAAAAAAGAACTTCTCGCCAACTTTGAGCCAATCACCTCCTTGTAGTACCTTCATCATGACGTCCAGAGGTTGGGAAAGCTTTGTACGACGAACCCATGGCTCGACACCTTGGATTTTTCCCGCACTTCAACAAGGATGCAAGATAAGTACTACTCGCCTCGCCTCACAGCCTATGTCGCCCACTACGTAAGCAGTTGCTGAGACTGTCAGCGACGAAAGTCTAGACTAGGCTTACTTTTTGCATTCCATGGAACCAGCTCGCCTACCGTTATAGAAAATCGTGATGGACTTACCGGGGCCTGCTCTTTACGTTTACCTCCGGAAAGTTAAGAAAAAAGCGTAATTAATTATGGGGTACCACAGGGTTCAATACTGGGGCCATTACTGTTTATCGTATATATCAATGATATAGTAAACATTCCACTAACAGATGAAATGGTAATGTACGCGGATGACACAAATGTATTCTTTTCCGGTACTCACCTTCAAGAACTAGAAATTACAGCAAATTCTTGGTTGAACGAACTTCATCAATGGCTACAAATAAATCAGCTTGACTTAAATGCGAAGAAAACGAAGTTTACTGTTTTTTGTTCTAAGAATAAAGAACTAAGCCATGCTGTGAACCTTTTTTACAACGGATTGCAACTAGAACATGTGACAAGTCATTCTTTTTAGGTGTTACATTTCAGAAAAACCTAAGGTGGACAGAGCACATAAATAAAGTTCGAACTAAGGTTGCACGATCAGTTGGCTTACTACAACGAATGCGATGCTATGTGCCTCTTAAGCTCGTCAGACAACTATACTTTTCTCTTGTACATTCTCACCTTAGCTATGCCTTATTAGTATGGGGGAACGGAAACAAAAGCGACATTGAAAAACTGGCAGTACTACAACGTCGAGCTGTTCGTTTGCTTAACTTTTCAAATGAATACATAGGTTCTTGCAAACTAATGGCGCGTTATAGTATTCTTAACATTAGAAACTCTTACAGAGCAAAGATCTGCATTCGACTATTTAAAGGAGTCTCTACAAACTTTGAGGCTTTTTCAAACCGGTACCTCAGTCGAGACACAGGATACAGTTTACGCCGCACATCAATGGTAACTAAGAAACCCAGGACAAACTATGGCATGCAAACCATCGAGTATGAAACTATGTGTTTATGCAATATGTATCCTACCGTTGTTGAAGTAGCCAGAAATTGTAAAACGATTCAAGAGTTTAAACATTTAATAATGAACATGTTTCTTGAGTCGGATGCGGATGTGTTGTACAATTCTTAATGTAACTTTGACTACACAAATAATAATGATATTCGGCGATTGCATCGTAATGTTATTAAAGTTATTGCTACTAGTAAAACTAATTACCCCATTAGTGATGCTTGTTGTTTTTATTGCATTCGTGCTTATGTTCTCACTGTGATTACATCATTACTTTATGTTCATTACTGTCGTTATGTTATTACTGTAATTGATGATTATATGCTTACTGTAATTATGATTATGTCCTTGTTGATTCAGGATTTTCAAAGTTGAATTGTTGTTTTCAAATCCGTTGCTTCTGCTGCCCCAATGTGGTAAGGCCTAGTCAGGAGGTTTAAGTCCTCCTTTTGCCTTATCCCGCGGGCAAACCATGTATACGTGTTATGCCAAAATAAACAAACAATAAACAAATAAATTGATCGCCACCGAGATCCTCACCGGCTATCCCAAAATAAGGGCCCCGGTCAAAGGCATTGGCGCCGCGTTAGCTAAGTGTTTTCTTAAGAAGATCGTCATGCGTCATGGCGCGCCAGAGGTCCTCATCACCGACATGAGGACCTCTACCTCAGCTACATTTATTTCTGACTTAACTGAGGCGATCATGAGATGCAGCCAGAGAAGTCTCCATTGGACCACCACGTACCAGCGACAGACCAATGACCTCACCGAGCGCCTGAATAGGACCATTGCCGATATGCTGGCCATGTACGTCGCCGTCGAACACTGGACTTGGGAGGCAGTCCTTCCGTACGTTACCTTCGCATACAACACGGCCGTACAAGAAACGACGCAGAAGGCGCCATACAAGCGGGTCTACGGAAGGAGCCAGGCCATGACGCTGGTTGGTATACTGCCGACCATTACCTGCAGAGAAAGTTTCGATGTTACTATCTGCTTGCTGCTCGTCGAAGAAGTTCGACAGCTCGCCCACCTGCGTATTAAGAACCAACAGAGAGTCGAACGCCGTCACTACAATCTTCGACGACGCAACATGGCATGCCAGACCGGTGACCTCGTCTGGGTCTGGTGACCGATACGCCGACGTGTACTAAAAAAAAAAAAAAACTTCTCCGGTTTTTGCAGGCGAACAGCTCACGTGGCCATCGACCGGCCTGGCAGCGCTTTTCGAGGTCTGTCTTGAAAGGGGTCGTGAAATTTCGCTCCTAAAAGGACAATGAGGAACCGCTGGCCGCCAGACGCACTAACTAGGTGACGTCAGCCTAAGAAGAGTAGGCCTGCCTGGACGCTTTGCGGATTTGCTTCGATAAGCTTATCGAGCATGGACGCTTTGCCACGACAATTAAGCGTGCCAGTCTACTCTTCTTAGGCTGATGTCACCGAGATAGTGGGTGTGGCTGCCGGCCGTTTCGCACTGACGTTTTAGGGAGTGACCTTTCACGGCCCCTTTATATTTAGACACCTATCGTGCGCAAGCTTTTCTACGAAAGTGACAGCCAGTCTACCGAAATCGCATGATTGGATCATGTATCGGACTGCAGCATTCCTCTTATCTATTTTAATTATGCCAGCTTTCTTTCTCCTGAATTGAACGTTTATTGCCCAGTGCTTGCCCTTTTGCTGCAAACAATATTCTGTCATCACACTAAGTTACCCAAACTCTGGAGCAAGTGTAATATTGATCCTGGGCCACACTAGCGAGGCACAAACCTCGGGTAGACCAAACGCACGGAATCCTCATAGGTTGTTGACGGAGATTTGAATGTAGGAAGAACCCTGAACGTGGCGCTGGTAGAGATTTAGTGTCCCCATTCTGCCCGCAGCAAGACATGGTGCGCAAGAGCAGTGTAGGGGACCCCAGTAGCGCATACGCTGTCAAGCATCAAAAGCACGAGGCTCGTGCTGTAAAGGCATCATTCTGAAATTTACGGTTGCTGTATGTTAGCTGTAGAATGATTAAACAATGGTATCTGATAGCAAGTTTGCGGGCTATGATTATTCAAGTTCAGCGACAACGAGAACAGGACATCAGATTTTCTCGAGTCCCCCCACATTAAGCCTCATACAGTATTTGCCCGCACGTCACTCCGCGATTTATTCAACGCCTCCAAGTTTAACTCCCCTAATCATTCAATCGTCTCGGGCAACCGGGAAGAGATCCCCTCTTCGACGCACGTTCGAAAGTATAATTTTTTTACGCGCACTCACTGTGTTCATGTAACACCTACAGCTGTTTTCAATCTACACTTTACGGAAATGTATATATGTTAAAGGGCTCCCAAATCATTTCTGAAAATACAAACAACGAGCGCGTCATTCTCACCTCACGTTTCCTGTAGTTTCGGTACAATATCTGACACCAGCGGTGTGTGCATGTGAGGTCATAAGGAAATAAGCTCTCGGTTGTTTCACATACTTCTGTCCTGATTTACCATGCAGTAGCACGGCCCTGCTGCGTTGTTTAGTCTGACTGTCAGGCGCGTCGAACTGATTTCACTGCGTGTTCTGCGTTTTCAATTGCGAAAAGCGCGAAACCTTGATCGGATGTGGCGAGAAGAACGAGCCTGTAGGAAAGAGAATGAAGGCGAGAAAGAAGCCATTCTCGCGTCTTTAAACTGTTAGTGGCTTAGGGCCCCTTCAAAAAAGATATTGCTCTCTAAGGTTATGGTGAAGAAATGTGCAGGCGACCTTCATTACTTTCTTCTTCTTGTCGGCTACCCTATAATGCGATTTCGCGAGCGAAAGACAACAACTGTAAGACCGCGCAATCTTGTTTTTAGTTTTAACCAATAATTCTTCCTTTCTGCCGCTTTGCATCATTTCCTTCGGAAGAGAAGCAGAGAGCGGAATTACGTTCCCCCTCCATTGCTGCCACTAAGGGCCGAGCACTGTTCGAATCAGCTGTTTCAAAACACTTTATGAATTAACTGTAATTCATAGTTTTCTTCTTTTGTCGTTTCTAACTATTGCTAATTATTGTATTTGGTCACCATTGTTGTTACTGTTATTGTTATTTTCCCGTTGGCCTTGCTGTACTCACCCCCTCTGGTTGTGAGCGTCAGTTATTAGTGTATTGAGTGTATACTACTAAATAAGTAAATAAATAACGAATGTTCAGGTTCAATACAGTAAACATATCTCATATATAATTATTTCACTTTCCAGAGAGGGAACGGAGGTTATCAGAAATATGGAAAATGTCGTAATGGAACCTGCATCATTTGAAGTACACAACGAAGACCCAGAGGAGTGTAGTACATAGGTAGAACAATGAGAGTCTACCTGAAACCCCCGAGTATTAGTGAAGATCAATAAAAAGAATTCGGCAGATCTCATGTACCTTGGGCATCGATGTTATGCGAAGCATTCGGAGGGAAGAAGACTGTTTGGTAATTTTTTTATTGAGCGAAACATTACGAAATGGCACTAAAGATATGCGCAAATGTTGCACGCACAGACATATGTTCAACAGTCGTATAAGTTTTATATAACTAGTTGTTTACAGTTGTGCAACGATGCCAACAACAACATGGGTATTAGCAACACCAGAAGTGGTAAGCTGATATGTAGCGCTTGTGCTCGCGAGTATGGTAGCCCTGGACACTCCTAAATAAATTAACTTCAGGGCACGGCGCTGCACTACAATTGACGTTAACCCGACGTGACGGCTGTTTCGTTGGAGTACATATGAAATGTTTATAAAATTGGACAGCCAGCACTGCCGCCACAATCGACGTTTCACGAACAATAGGGTCTATTGAAAAGCAGTTCCGAGACCTGGCGTGGCTCTGTGCTAGAATTCTTAAATGCCACGCAGAATGCTGGGGTTCGATACCTACTGGGACCCTGACATCTATTCTTTGCAACCTTGGGGTCAACGCTGCCGATGTCACCTTTTTCTTAACACTCTCGCGTTAAAATTACCAATGTCTGTTCTTGCAGTTCCTGGGTATAGATATAAACTGTCAATCAACTCTGGCGCATACCCGCATACTTGTGGCACCTTTCTATTTTATTTTTCGGTCTCGGTCTTGGATGTTTTGCCCACAACCAACCACACCGGCGCCGACGCCGGAAATTTTGCGGAACGAGCTCTTTAGCGCTACCGCGTTAACAATAGAGCAACAAATGTTAAATGACTCAGGTGTCGATCAAGACCACATTTTAGGTGAAGGCAAAAATACCGAAGGCCCATGTACTTATATTTAGGTGCACTTTAAAGAACCCCAGGTAATGGAAATTTCCGGAGGCCTCAACTATACAGCATCCCATAGAATCATATGATGATTTTGGGACCTGAAACCCCAAATATTATTATTATGACTCAGGTGTCATGTGGTACTCAAGCATGCCGAAATCTCGCGTAACCATAATATGAACACAAGAATTATCAACTCAACCAGAGCTCTGATTAAAAAACTGAGTAGCCCTTCCCATATTGAGGGAAATCGGGGAAGCGAAGCTTCGCTCGGGCGTGCGTAACTTTACTTTCTCTCTTTCGCATTGCACAATGTTCCCTCCAAAAGTAAGCGTTCAGTTTTTCCCTAGGTAGCGGCCGTTCCAGACACTCTGTTTCGTGCTGAACCGGCATAGGATGTTTCATGTTATTTCTAGCGTTCGTCAGCCTCCATAACGGCCGACGAAAGGGCCATCACGCGATCATGGAAACGCGGTTGAAGTTTTTGTAGCGTAAGCTACACTGGCCGAGGTAGAGTAGTTTCGCGTGGCTTATGGAGAGACGTGCTGCGCATGCCCGAGGAGCAGTGACGTCACACGGCGCACAGCTGGCGCGCCGGAGAAGGCCTAGAAGCTCCTGGAGTGACGTGTGACTAGTGGGCTGGCGCTTGACTTGCGTGAGCTCGCTCGCTAGTGCGTCCGTCCGTCCGTCCGTCCGTCCGTCCGTCCGTCCGTCCGTCCATCTGTGCGTCCATCTCTCTGTCCGTGCGTCCGTCCCCAGCTGACGTTACGTGTATCCTGGCATAGCCGAGCCAAGCCACTGCTAATTTTTTAAATCTTCCCGAAATGGAAATTTTCGTGAAAGGTGCAGTTGCTCAGATAAACTTTACTCGTTGTCTAGCGGACTGGTTTTAGTCCGCCAACATGGAATTTCTCCATGAAGCACCCGCAGGAACCGTAATGTTTTCCAAAGGTTCCTTGCGTGATCGGTACAACGCATTCGTATGGACGCGTGACCTCATGGTCAAAGCACTCGCTTTGGGATCGGGGTGATCAGGAGTAGAACCCGAGCCTCGGAAAGAAAAATTTATTTATTTATATTTATTATTTCTTTGGTGCCCGCCATATTTTGGGAGAGGAGTGCTTTTGGAACACTATCACCAGCTTCACAGGTCATTGAATAGAATGTACCCTTGAACATACGCACAAAGATATACTGGGTGTTCAAAGTTAAGCTTTCTCGTTTTATTAAAATTCAGCACTGGGAAGAACATGAAAACCACCTTTGCAGATAACTTATACATCCAGGGGGACACGCAATGACACAATAATTATCGCTTTCAGGTGCCCAATTAACTCAGATTCAATCATTAACTTTTTAATGATTGCAGCAAGAAAAGCATGTTTGTATTGAAAAGTTTGAGGCAGTCGCATTTATACACAGTTCCATTTGGAAGAATTCTTCTAGCATGTCTGTGCTCCGAGATATCCCGCTGCAAAGTTTAATTGTGGTTTACCTGATTACGCATGCGAGACAGTCAGCGGCGGCGCACTCTCCTCCCCGGTGGGCCGTGGCAGTTGCTTGCGTCGTTTAATGAGATAACGGGTCGAAGGCACAGGCAAAGATGATAACGGTTACCCTTTTGCTACTGGCTGGCGATAGCAAGCAATGACTGCTCGTCACATCGGGGAGGAACATTGCGCTGATCCACAGCGCCCTGCATGCGTAATCAATTAAACTTTGCAGCGGGATATCTCGGAGCACAGACACGCTAGAAAAATTCTTCCAAATGGAACTGTGTATAAACGCGACTCCCTTCAACTTTTCATGATAAACATGCTTGCTTGCTGCAGTCACTAAAAAGTTAATTAATGAATCTGAGTTAATTGGGCTCCCTGACAGTGATAATTATCTTCTCACTTTATGTCCCCCAGGATATATATGTTATCTGTAAAGGTGGTTTTCATGTTCTTCCCAGTGCCGAATTTTAATAAAACGAGAAAGCTTAACTTTGAACAGCCGGTGTAATCATAAGACGCCGAATAGCCGCACTATTGTCGCCACTCGCCGACGCCACCACCACCGCAATACCGCCCGCCTGTTGGCCAGCACTACGCGCCTACGAAAACCGACGTTTGGCACGCCCGTGACAACTTCCCGCCTCTGCTACCACTGCGGGAAAGCCGGCCACACTTACCGCCGGTGTCAGTACCGTCAGATGGGCCTACGCAGCTTTGCCGTCAACGCACCGCATCCACAGCGTCGTGAGTGACGACGTGACACCACCGACTACTTGGCCACCTCTGAATAGACACCTCGACGACCGTCGCGTTCGCCATCGCCAGGACGCTACCGGTCCCCTTAGCAATGACCGCAGTACGCTAGCCCACATTGGAACACTAAGGGCAGGAACCGATGGAGGTGCGGTTACTGTACGACGAAATACCAAAGATCCTCCGCCGCCGACGACGATGCCGCGACGAAACACCAAGAACAATCCCCAAGCCAGAAGGAGCCCTGATGATGAAACCTGGCGGCCTGAAGAAGACCTGACGACGCGACGTAGGCGCATCGGGAGAAGTCGACCTAGCCGCGACTTAACCGCAACGCAAGACAACGGACTAGCGACCTCGATATCGTCTTCGGCGGCCGCAAAGTCACCGCTCTCGTCGACACTGGAGCCGAATATTCCGTCGTCAGTGAAGTGTTCGCCAAGAGATCGAAGAAAGTTAGCACTGATTGGCAAGGCCTCGGAATCCGGACCACTGGAGGCCATGAAGTAACGCCGGCTGGAGTCTACTCCCCAAAAGTCACAAATGAATAACCGGACTTATCCTGCGAGCTTTGCAATCTTAAAACATTGCTCCAGGAAAAACAGACAGCCGAGCTAGTCAGTAAGTATTAATTCTATTCATTCTAAAAGACAGGGCGTGCAAGCACGGACAAAAGAGCTTTCTTGTGTGCGTGTTTGTACTACACCCTCTCGTTTATGATGAATTGCCCCAGGGATGTTATACCTGGGATATATTTCCTAAGTCAGGACAGTACCATTAGTGACCTGAGATCTCAGTCGATAACACTAACCTCCCAAAAAGCGCTGCCGCCCCACACGATGCCATGGAGCCAGGCCTTGACGGTGCTTGACGAGCCGGTCACTGTTCCGCCTTTCTCCAGCGTCATCATTGCCGTCGGCACCGAAGAACCTACACAGTTAGAAGGCGCATCGATGGCGGAAACCACCTGTTGGTCAGTCGCGACATGTGCGTCGCAAGAGGAATATCCCAGCTTCGTGGAGGAAAAGGAGACATGACGCTCTCAAATTTCAGTAACGAGTATACAAGCACGTGAACAAGGGCACGGCAGTCGCCTTTATCGAAGAAATTGTGGAAGCCAGCCATGCTTTCACCCCAGTGCTGGGCAAAAATACTTCGAAATTGTATCGCGATACGATACAAGATACTAGGGCAAGAAGTATTGGAGATACAGATGCATGATACTTCCGGAATGAATGTATCTGATACGATACTTGCCAACTGTATCTTAAGATACCTCGATACATTTGTAAGTTTGCTTTTAGAGATCTATATAATGACGCAGCTAATGCATCTGTACAGAAGTGTTTACTTGAAAATGGCTTAACTGCGATCAACTTTAATTTTAATGAAATATCTGTTTGAATCCCGAAAGGTACGTCTTTCTTCCTCGACGTAATTAGTTTCATTCCGAAACAAGTTATTAGCATTTGTTTACTTGACAGCACTTCATAAGCTGCGCTATCAGTGGTTATTACTTGACACTTCTGTAATTAAGAACTCCTACAAGAAGCCTTCGCAGCATGGCGCAAATACCTCTGACGATTCTTACCTTGTCCGTAAGCGTGTTACCCTTTTCGCAATACCGCATCACCCGACAGGCGTAGAGCAGCAATAACGCTGGTAGCGATATTTCTTGTGAAGCATCATTAAGTTCCAATCAGAGTTACGTCTACGCAGTGATGCTTCTTAGGCACTGTGCATTCCTGCTTAGGGGAAGCAAGATCCTCTTCTAGGATCCTGTCCGTCGGCAAGACTCAAGTATTGCTCTTTCTGCATGATCCATCTCGCCTGATTGTGCCTCCTCAGTCCAATGGTAAAATGCGTTGTGATGGCCGGTACAGGTCTCCAAGCATCATCCACGTGGCAAGCACATTAAAAATAACAGCCTAATGAAAAGAAACAGTTATTTCCGATTCTATGAACGCAATCGCTAAACACGAATGAACTTGCTGCATCAGAACTCCTGTGCTAGCGCTCTTACGGGTAATCGAAGGAGCACTCTGTTTGGACAGTATGCGCAAATACCGAAGCAGCCATTCGCGTTCTGTTCAAATGCCTTGGGAAAGGATACTGCCTATGTTGAATCGATACTTGAGCGAAGTAAAAAAAAAAGTAGGTGGTGCCATCCCCCGACTACAGTACATATTCTGCTGCATTGTCTGCTTTGTTTTCGAATACATTCGATTCCTCATTGCAAGTGACATCGAATATTGCTGCTAGTGCAATATACCATTCGTGAGCTCATTTGTGAGCTTAAGCTCAGGAGAGGGCGTAGAAAGGTTTAGGAGGCAGCCGGCGAATATTACTTGGAAAGCGAAAGATCTCTACTGTCGCCGTCAAATGAAAGGCGAACAGCGGCAAGCATTAGCAATAGTATAGTTCATCTCGTCCAGACATCACCGTGGACATGCGCAGAGCTTCCAAGCAGGAGCGCTGCGTACCGATCAATGGTGATGACTGGACGCGCGCTATCCAATTTGGAGTGCTTGCCACTCTTCGCGTTTCATTATACGCCGATAGTACGGTGTAGATGCAAAAGATAGAGCGAAAAGTAGTTGCGGTAGAATGGCGTATTTAAGGGGAGTGGGGGAGGGGGGTCCATATTGTCCAATGCGCAGGATTCATTGCGCTGAACCGGCCAGCATGCGAAATCAGAGGGGAAAGTTTACAATATGGGTGTAGAAAACGCAAAGGCAGCTTTAGAACAAATGCCTGTATATTTTACTAAAAACGACAAGAAACAGTGACACTTGTAGTGCTAGATTGTAATAGACACAGTAACACTTTACTTCATCCCACTGGCTAGGCATGCGTTTGTCACAACCTTGCTTAAATATTCGGGGACCCTTAAGCTCTGCCTTTTGGAGTTGAACCATAGAGAAATATACTTTAGTAAAGAGTCGCCACTCGAGCCTTTTCGCGGCCGAGCCAGAGAGCACCTACCACTTTAGAGAACGGAAACTGTATCTTTGGCTGTAGTACGGAAATAAGTCTAGCGGCGGCGTACTGAACTGCAATACCGCGAGGCGAGATGGCGCTGCAAGTACTATCATCATCATTAGACAAACGCATTTTTTTGCTGCTTTTTCGCGCGGGTCGTGCTCATAGGTCGGCAAACTCACTCATGAGTCGACTCACTCAGACTCAGATTGAGGCGTGAGTCTGAGTCTGAGTGAGTCCGGCTGAATTATAATTAGGTGAGTCTGAGTCCGAGTGAGTCCGGCTGAGTTATATTTAGGTGAGTCTGAGTCCGAGTGAGTCCGCTTGAGGAAAATTTTGGTGAGTCTGAGTCCGAGTGAGTCAGGTTGACGAAAATATTCATGAGTCTGAGTCCGAGTGAGTCCGTTTGAGGAAAAGTTTAGTGAGTCTGAGTCCGAGTGAGTCTGGATGACGAAAACACCGGTGAGTCTGAGTACGAGTGAGTTTGGTTGGAGAGAAATTTCGTGAGTCTGAGTCCGAGTGAGTCTGCTTCAGCAAAATTTTGGTGAGTCTGAGTCCGAGTGAGTCCAGTTGAAGAAAATATTAATGATTCTGAGTCCGAGTGCGCTTCAGCAAAATTTTGGTGAGTCTGAGTCCGAGTGAGTCCGGTTGAAGAAAATATTAATGAGTCTGAGTCCGAGTGAGTTCGCTTCAGCAGAATTTTGGTTAGTCTGGGTCCTAGTGAGTGCTAAGCGAAAAACGTTTATTGAGTGAGTCTGCGTGGGCTCCATTTATTTTGCCGACCTATGGTTACAAATATTTATAGCCTCCTTTTATGGCGTGTCTTGTAAAGCCCTAGAAATTCTTTTTCAAATTATCAAGCTGTCCATGCCCTCATATACGAGGGCATGTAAGTGGGCTGTGCAGCATGTTCTGGAACATGTACAACTCCAGGCCACTTTTATTTAGCGACATCGTGATCCACATTGAGTTTGATCTACAATTGTGTACCTAATCAACGGAGAATGAGTGCAATGGTTCGAGCTTCATCATCCATGTGGATTCAAATACGACAAAGCAGCACGATTCGCGAGCATCGAGCGCCCCTTCGCTCTCTGTTGCAATGAACCGCTTGTGTCTTTAGATGTCGCTTCGGTTTTTAGATGTGAAGCATCTTATGGCGAAGCTTAATCCGGTGGTGGTGGTGGTGGTGTGCCGCGTGCCCACCCTTACTGCGCATGCGCAAACAGTTAAAGAAAAAAGAAAAATAAAAAACCTCCTCTCCCCCCTCTCTCCTCTAGGCATCCCTCCCCACGGCAACCACACCCTCACTGCGCATGCGCCTCCCTTCCTCTCTCCCCTCTTACACTCCCCCCTCTCTCCATCCCTGCCCGCGGCGTCTTACTCCCCCCTGCGCATGCGCGTCCCCCTCTCTCTCCTCTCCTACGCTCCCCCCCCTCTCTCCTCTACGCATCCCTGCCCACGGCGTTCACACTCCCCACTGCGCATGCGTGTCACCCCCCTCTCTCTCCTCTCCTCCGCTTCCCCCTCTCTCGCCTCGCGACGCCGACGCAGGCAGCGTCTGCTAGCGAGTTTCTTGGTTGAAAAAACCGACTGCTCGCGCTGCACAACCGTTCACTGGCCATCCCGTATATATGGCAATGGATCTTGACCTCCAAGGTGGTGCCGGTGGAAGATTTCTCCTGTGCGTTGTTGAACAATAAAAATTCGCAGCGTGCGCGTTAACTAAAAGCGGACTGCGGGTCTCTGTGTCCAGTCGGAGTCTTCTGTCTCTCATTGCCCATTAGCAGCGATTGGCATGTTCCAGTAGGAAACACTGCTCCATCACTGCCTGCTTTGCGCCTCCCCAGTTTTCTCTCCTGCGCAACGCTGCGATGAGCGCCAGCGTCAACGCCGCCGCCAGTGTAAGCGTTAGCGCCCGCTGCTTCACATCTACACATGGTTCCCTTTAGCGGGAGATGGTGTAATTTTTTTCATGAATAAATGTGGCAATTGGGAAATTTTCGAGCGCCAAACAAGACATTCACAAGTACGAGAGAGACAGGACGGGCGCTTTTGAATGCCTTGTGAATGCATTGTTTCGCGCTCAAAAATTTCCCAGTAGCTATGCACCATCTCGCCGAATTTCAAGCTTTGTTAAAAATGCAGCGACGACACAGACCATCGGCTTTCGTCATGTCATTCGCTACCAATTAAACAGCGGCTTCGTTATTTAAAGTGGCTAGATAAAGCTTGCCCCCGTGGTACCTCGAAAGTTGTAGCGACCGGATTTCAAGGAGGAAGGGGGTAGAAACGCACCATTCATGCCATACGCAACGCTTCATCACTTGCAAAAACAAATTTCTTCGGGCTGTAATGTGGTCAAAGAATTCTGTTACCTCTCGGCAATTCAAGGAGCTTTTAAACTTTAATGACTTCTTCGAATTCTAGACTCTCTTTGGGAGATATTGCTGCCATATTTTCCCAGCACGCCTGCAGTTCAGTCCTTGCCGACTCAAGCAAAACCCGTTTTTTTTTCGTATTTTTTCTTTTCTTTCCTATTCAAACACCTTTCCATTCATAGTCAGCGTCGACGCGCCGAAGCACTTTCGGTGGTCCCTCAGCCGTCATTGTGTTCGTCCAAGCCACACGGCAAAAAGTTTCATGGCACGGCCGTTTCCCAGGCTCGTTTCTCGTATCTTGCTTTCGAGCTCCTAATACCCCCCAAGGAATGCAAGGAAAGTACAAAACGAAGCAACGAGCTCGACACTCTAGGCTTGGGGCCTGCAACACAAATATCTCTATTCTTTCAAAAGTGAACATTCGGCAGAAGTCTGTCTGGTTGGGATAACAGAAAACTGGAGAAAAGAGAAAACTCCAGCCAAAATTTATTTTAAGAAACCGCGACGTTTCGAAGCATGATCGGCTTCTTGTTCAGGGGTGAGAAGGGCCCGAGATGTGCAACGCCTTCTTGCCAGGCGTGATTGTTTGCTGTGAGTCGTCGCAAGCCCTGGCAGTAGAGGGAGGGCAGTGCCCCCGTGGTGTGGTTGATGTTTCCCGCTGTCTGCTCAATGTAGCAGGATTCGAGGAGGGGCCGCCGGCGAAGGTTCCTTTCTTTTTCCAAAATCACAGCGCCGTCGGGACTGGTATGGTGGTCAAACCGCTGGCAGTGCTCTGTCACTTCGGTCCGTCCGCTGTTCAAGTGACGGAGGTCATTCTTGTGCTGCCGCATTCTTTCATGGAAGTTCTTGGTTTCCTCAATGTAGGGAAGCGGGGCAAGTCGGCGCACGTGATCCGGTACACGACGCCCTGCGCTTTTTCCACAGATGCGCTGTCTTTGGGCCGAGGGATGAAACTGCCGATGGTGGTGGATGGCTTGTGGGAAACGTCGACCCCTGCCTTTCTTAGTATACGGGCTATTGCTTCGCTGGCGCCCGCAATGTAGGGGATCGACACACGGCGTCGTTGCGGCGCCGTTGGTGTCACGTTTCCCCCGTCTTTTCTCTTACGGAGGGCTCTGCGAATAAACGCCTTTGTGTAGCCGTTGGTGTAGAGGTCACGAATTATTGTCTTCCGTTCTTCTATCCGCTGCTCTGGCGACGATAGGTGATTTTGGTTGGAGTTTTATATTTAAACTCGTGACGCAGCGGGTGGTTGGTTGTTTACACAATAAACGAAGGCACGTTTAGCTGCAGTAGGGCGATAGGAACTTTAAAATCGATTTTAGATACGTCCTAGGCTATATTATCTGTTGATATTTCGTAGATGATGCGCGTGTGTGTACACAAATCTATCCCACATGTTATCTAGCCTTCAAAATTTTGTTTCAGAACTTCAATGGGAAAGATAGAGGGGGGGGGGAGGGGGAGGAGTATGCGCTGGTATGAAGATAAGGAGCGGTCTCATAAATATACGAGACTCGAGCACTGCTCTCCATCCCTTACCCCCCCTCCCTGCATCTTTCGAGAATGTAGGCTTTGAAGCAGGAAAGAAAAAAAAGCGCATGTCCTGCCTTCATGTCACTCATGTTGTATTTGTTGTAGCACTGGCTTTCGATCATAAGTCGCTGAGCAGTGTCCCCTCACGGGAGACAAATTAGCGCATTTCTCATATGTTTCATGAATCACTAGATGTCATTATGAACCCACACCAATTGCCCATCAGTCTGTCGTTCTGCAAAGAAAAACAGTACGTTATGGCAACCTCCGCTGCCCCATTTACCCGCTGAAAATAGGCTCCTCAATTATTTATTTATTTAATAGTACCCTGAAGGCCCGAAGGAATTACAGAGGGGAGCTGTGCATTTGAGAATGCGTAAGAGAGAATAGCAGTTACATCGAAGTAAAAACAATACAAATAATAAGTTATTAAGGATAGATATAATAGCGACGCAGTGAGAATAAAAAGAAATAAAATTGCTAATGGCGCAGGGTTAGGTATGTGAATTTATTGCGTCTGGTTTGTAGTAAACCCTCTAGTTGTCAGTTCAGGGCCTTGTCCAGTGACTTTTTTCTTAGAAATGAATATTCCTGTCCTTTCTGGGGACTAGTAGGATCACTGTGAAGCGGCGCCCGCGTCCCCACCTTTCAATACGGCATTCTTGCAATCGGCTTGAGAAAACTGCCACCTCGTTTTGCATGGTCTGTACCAGACCATGCGAAAAGCTTCGACCATACCTTTGAACACACTGGCCGGCTCTCATCGGCGCGCCTATGCACGTTCCTTTTTGCCTTGTGTCCGTATCCAGCGTGGTACTGATACGACTCTTTACCATTATCCACGAGATAGAGTAGTCACTAACAGTTACAACTGGTTCTTAGCCGGCTCCGAAAAATATCCTGCTAGAAACAAACGCAGTCACAACCCGTGTACTTAGATTAAGATGCACGTTGAAGAACCCTGGGTGGTCGAAATATCTGGAGCCCTCCACTACGGCGTCTCTGACAACCCCATCTTGGCTTTGCGACGTAAAATACGAACCTATGTTATCCGCAATCACTTTGCGAAAGCATGACATCGACTAAAACCGACATCGACTAAAACCGAACTTACCATTTGCTATAATTCGAAACACTAGTATAATAATTATTGGCGTTTAACGTCCGAGAACCATGATGTGATTATGAGGGGCGCCGTAGTCGAAGGCTACGGAAATATTGGCTACCTGGGGTTCATTACGTGCGCCAAAATATAAGCACACATGGCTCAAGCGTTTCGGCATCCATCGAAAATGCGGCCGGGATTCGATGCCGTGATCTTCGGGTGAGCAGTCAAGCACCACAACCACTAGACTATCGTGGCAGGTGTTTTCGAAACTTTAGAGAGGCAGAACCATGCACCCTATAAAGCCATGTTTCCAAAATTTTTCAAGGGGGGTGAGCTTGATTCTGCAAAAGATGGCCGCCTCATATTATTTTATTTTTCGCGCTGTCAATGAGCGGTAAATCGACTGCAAGACCATTGGCAGTTTCATGAACGTGTTTAGAAAAGCGCCATAACGTAATGTTAAGCTTTCTTCGTTCCCAAGTAGCGTGATTAGGCCTTCGAACGGCAAAGCGTAAGAAAGGACGCCATTTATAATTGGGTTCTGCCAAAAACGCACGTACGCGCTCGCCCATTGAAAACAAATGGCGCGTGCGCATAGCGCATTTCAAATGTAACAGGAATGAAAAACCTAATGTTCCTCGAAGGTCGGTATACCCATTCTTATATTTAAAGAAAACATTCTCAATATTGCAAAAATCGCGTGTAATGTTGAATTTCTCTTTACGATAGACATTGCGATGCACCGGGAAATAACTTCTTTTTTGTATGTTGAAAGCTATCATACATATATTTTGAAGGTTTCCTGGCGCTTGTGAACCCTTTACATGTGTTATTCTACATAAGCTATTTTATGGCGCTCCTTCGACATTCATTGGATGAGCCCGGGCCAAATCGAATATTGCTAATTTTTAGTCCGAGTACGTCTGGTTGAGAAAAAAGTTAGGCGAGTCTGTGAGTCCGCGAGTGAGTCCGCTTCAGGAGAATTTTGGTGAGTCTGAGTCCGGCTGACAAATATTTTGGTGAGTGAGTCCAGCTGAGTTATATTTTCGTTATATTTTCGTGTGTCTGAGTCTGAGTGAGTCGGGCACAGTAACATTTTGGTGAGTCTGAGTCCGAGTGAGTCCGGCTGACTAATATTTTGGTGAGTCTGAGTCCGAGTGAGTCCGGCTGAGTTATATTTTGGTGAGTCTGAGTCCGAGTGAGTCCGCTTGAGGAAAATTTTGATGAGTCTGAGTCCGAGTGAGTCAGGTTGACGAAAATATTCATGAGTCTGAGTCCGAGTGAGTCCGTTTCAGGAAAAGTTTAGTGAGTCTGAGTCCGAGTGAGTCTGGATGACGAAAACACCGGTGAGTCTGAGTCCGAGTGAGTTTGGTTGAAGAGAAATTTCGTGAGTCTAAATCCGAGTGAGTCTGCTTCAGCAAAATTTTGGTGAGTCTGAGTCCGAGTGAGTCCTAAGCGAAAAAAAAGCCCCCACCTCCCCGAAGGGAATCGTGAGGAAATGCCAATGCATTTCGCGCGCGCTTCACTCCATTTATATATGGTGGTTGTGGTTTGAAGAAGGAAAAGGCGCCTAATTTCTGCAGCCCGGTCGGGAGCACGGCGCTGCGCCTTTTTTTTTGCTTTTTCTTGTTTTTTTTTAATTTTTTTTATTTATTTCTTTAATTTTTTTTCATATATAGCTCCGCCGAGCTCCGCCGCAGACCGCTTTTAGTTAACGCGCACGCTGCGAATTTTTATTGTTCAACAACGCACAGGTGAAATTTCCCACCGGCACCACCTTGGAGGTCAAGATTCATTGCCATATATACGGGGTGGCCAGTGAACGGTTGTGCAGCGCGAGCAGTCGGTTTTTTCAACCAAGAAACTCGCTAGCAGACGCTGCCTGTGTCGGCGTCGCCAGGCGAGAGAGGGAGAGGGGGGGAGCGTAGGAGAGGAGAGAGAGGTGGGGTGCGCATGCGCAGTGGGAGTGTGGACGCTGCGGGCAGAGATGCCTAGAGAAGAGAGGGGGGAGCGTAGGAGAGAAGAGAGGTGGGACGCGCATGCGCAGTGGGGAGTGTGGACGGCGCGGGCAGGGATGCCTAGAGGAGAGAGGGGGGAGCGTAGCAGGGGGAGAGAGGAGGGGAGGCGCATGCGCAGTGAGGGTGTGGTTGCCGCGGGGAGGGATGCCTAGGGGAGAGAGAGGGAGAGAGGAGGTTTTTTATCTTTATTTTTTTTAAAGGGTTTGCGCATGCGCAGTAAGGGCGGTCACGCCGTACACCACCACCACCGGATTAAGCTTCGCCATAAGATGCTTCACATCTAACACCTGCCGGCGCGCACACCTCCTCAACCTATCCTCCTACTCCTCCTCCGCGGACAACGCCAACGCCAACGCCGGATGCCTGACATAGCCCGACTATGAAATGCATTCGCATTTAATATATTTATTGAGTGATTCTGAGTGAGCTCCATTTATTTTGCCGACCTATGGTCGTGCTACTGCGCTACTCGCTCCCTGTGGTATTTTGTTTTTTCTCGTAGCTAAATCGCGGTTCGCGTGTCTAGTTACCGCCAGGTGACCAAACAGGCCTCGACTGGCAAAAACAACGACAACCAAGTAAGGTTTGCATCGTTTATTGCGAGTGCCCAAGCCGGTACAAGCGATGTATACAGTCGGGTCCAAACAAAACAAGTCACTCATACATATCGAAAGCTTTCAACCCATGTGTAAAGACTCGTGAAAGCTGACAAACATGTGCATATAATTTAACACCGAGATCGCTGAACGAACGTCGCTCTCATTGCGTTGCGGCGTCCGAGTTTAATAGCGTAGCTTTATGACAAGGGTCTTATCCTGCCTTTAGCAATGTGGGCGCTTGCAAGGTTCTATTGGGTGCGCTGCATCAACAGATAATTGGCACAGTTAAAGCAATTTAGTTTTCCTAAATGTGTTACGTAAACGTTCGCGGATGAGTACAATTCTGCATCTTTATCGCTCCGCGCTGTCGCCTTCAATGCGTTACAATAAAGCAATATCGCGTTGTGTCCACAGGGTAGGCACGAATTTAAATTCTCGGCCGTGAGCCCATACCGTAGGCATAATGTATTTAATTGTTAAGTGCAAGAAAATATTTCAGGCACGTTCTGTTCCTCGTTATAGTTCAGTTGCACAGTTTGTACACCTGGAATTTCTCGGCGCAAGTAGTAATCTGACTGCTGAGTATGGAGCGAATGCTAAAGCAAGAGAGATAGAAGACGAGTGCTTTCAGATTCAAGAAGCATAATTCTAAGAAAATAGCTATAGGCATGCATTGTAGACCTTTTTTGGTGCTCGCACAGTATACTAAACAACTGCTCTGTATCACATAGACATGTGGATAAAACTTGAGCACTCACTTGCAAGCAAACACTCACAAAATTAACTGGTGGGGCATGATGTGAACATCGTTACTGGAGAGCGAACACTGACTATGGGAACAAAGAGAGAAGAACACGACACAAGCGCTCACTTCCAACTAAAGTTTAATGAAGGAAATCGGAAGAAAATCACACAGAGAGTACCACACATACGTCACTGCGCAGAAAACATTACTGAACGATATAAGTCACGCAATACTTCAAAGCCTGACAACATGACGAGGGGATCAAACACATCCGCTGAAACTTGCAAGGTGCTAGGTGATGTGGCCCAGAAAAGATACTTATTTATCTGTTAGTGCCAGTGACGTCTGGCTCACACAGCTATGATCTTCTTTTCTGATATGGAACGCCTAACAAATCTCTCTCGTAGTCTTGTCCAAGTGACGGAACAACATGGGAGGAGACTATGGCTGCGCACTAAAACGACAAGGACACAGAAGACACGGACGAGCGCAAACTTTCAACTGTCTGTATATTTTCGTCGTATTCAATAAATATGCCCTCCAATCAGGTGGTAACACCGATAATAGCATCGTCGCACTCTGCTGATTAAAACATGCCACACAAGAAACTCAGATGGTGAAATGAGTGTAACGAGGCTATTTAATCTATGCGCTCTCGTGTCGGTTCTCAAGTAATTAAAGCGATGACGTAAAGTGTCATCCAGAACAAACGAGACTGTTTGTACACACAAACAAACAAAACTAAATATATTTACAACATAAAGAGAGCATATATACAACAAGCAAACACTCGGCATACACAACGCAAGCTACAAAGACCAATCGTGGCTAGTTACGAAATGGGGCTAACGTGAGGGTTAAACAAAAGTGTCACCGTTCATGACGAATGGCACGGTCACCATCGGCGAAGAACATATGCTGGCGTCGGAGGCAGGATGAGGCGGCGGCGACGCTCAACCGTCGATGGAGAAGCAGATGGACGCGTCCGGCGAGTCGAGGTCAACGGCCGGACGCCCTGTTGGCGTTCGCCAGCCGAAGACAGAGGAGACGCTGGTTTTGCCTGGCCAACGCCAGGCGATGAGAAGCGTGGGTCCAGCCAACGCCAGGCGCTCGGAAGAAGGTTGGGTACGCTCCCAGGTGGGAGCACGCAGCGGCCGTTGCACGGGTACTCCGCCGACCTCCACTCCCGCGCCCTGGACACCTTCGCTCCGCCACGTCTCGACCACGTCTTCCTGGACCCTTTAGCAACAGCGGCCTTCCGCTTCCAAATTGCCGTGGGGTTTTCCCATTGGCTGAGCGTGTCTTGCATGTGCTCGCGCGCCGAATCTCCCCATCGTCTTCTTCAGCAATTGTCACCAACAGAACTCACACCAACCGTTCTTGCCGTCATCATTCTCTTCTTCAATTGTTCATCTTTATCACATTCGCGCACCTTTTGAAACGCGCACTTCACTCATCACACCCCTCCAGGAGATGCCTGGTAAACCATTCACAAATACAGCATTGCAAGCGTGAGGTTCAATATGACCTGTTGTAGCAGATGTTCACATGTTTCACCGCACTAGGAGAGTAGACATTAGGAGGTAGTCATCCTGTCGTTGCATAGCAGTCCTGGAAAAACAAGTAATGACATCACCAGATATTGATGAGCATAATCAATGAATGTGAAGTTTTGCATAGGTAAGCGCATAAATATAGTGAACAAGTAAACAACAGTTTGTTATTAAATGCGAAGCATTTTTTTAGCGAACTTCGGCGACTTTGAGCGTATCTATCTATCTAGCTATCTATCTAGCCGCCTACGACTTTGTGCTCTCCTGGCCGTATGGTTGATGGGATTAACACCAAATTTGGTATGGCATAACATGACTGTATGACGAACATAATTGGCTGGTTATATCATGAAAATCAAGACTAACTTGTCATAAAAAGTATGATTTACATGCCACGCTCATGGCGCGCTCGCGGCCGTTTCGTCAGCTTGATATACACCAAATTTGGGATTGAGTGACATTACTGTATGACGAACATAAATGACAAGTGGTAATATGGAAATCATGATTTGTCATGTGCGACATGACTTGCATTCCACGCTCATGGCGTGCTCGCGGCCGTTTCGTTAGCTTGAGATACAACAAATTTGGTATTGAGTGGCATGACTGTATGGCGAACATAAATGACCAGTGCTAATATGGAAATCATGACATGTCATGAGCGACATGACTTGCATTCCACGCTCAAGGCACGCTCGCGGCCGTTTCGTTAGCTTGATAAACACCACATTTGGTATTGAGTAACATGAATGTATGACGAATATAAATGACAAGTCGTAATATGGAAATCATGATTTGTCATGTGCGAATGACTTGCATTCCAAGCTCATGGCGCCCTCGCGGCCGTTTCGTTAGCTTGATATACACCATATTTGGTTTTGAGTGACATGACTATATGACGAACATAAATGACAAGTCGTAATATGGAAATCATGACTTATCATGTGCGACATGACTTGCATGCCACGCTCATGGCGCCCTCGCGGCCGTTTCGGTAGCTTTATATACACCAAATTTAGGATTGAGTGACATGACTGTATGACGAACATAAATGACAAGTGGTAATATGAAAATCATGACTTCATGAGCGACATGACTTGTATTCCACGCTCATAGCGCGCTCGCGGCCGTTTGGTTACCTTGAGATACACCAAATTTGGTTTTGAGTAACATGAATGTATGACGAACATAAATGACAAGTGGTAATATGGAAATCAGGACTTGTCATGTGCGGCATTACTTGCATTCCACGCTCGTGGCGCGCTCGCGGCCGTTTCGTTAGCTTCACATACACCAAAATTGGTATATCGCGACGTGACTGTATGGCGAACACAAATGACAGGTCGTAACATGTAAAACATGACATGCAAATTATGTAAAGCATGAGTTGCTCCTTGCTGGCTGCTTCGCATTACATCGATTCCCACAGTGCGTGGGATCTGCCGGCTTTTTTTCATACATGTAAACGTACCTTATAATGCATGTTATGCTGAATCACTTGGGGTCGCTTTTTTTCCAGGCATGTCACATAGCAGGTGCCTTCCCATTGCATAGAGCTGTTTCCTTGTCAGGCCAGGAGGCTGTGGCAGAAAAAAATATTTCTGATGATAGTGACTGTTGCTTCATCACACTGAAGTGAAAGTACACTTATAATTATGTGAAACTTCTGTTGCGCTAAATGATTGGTAAAAGAAACCTAGACTGCAAACGTGGAGAAATGAGACCTCTAAACCTTGCTTCTCAAATGCGACTGCGGCTAACTATAGTATATTTTTTGCTCTGATGTATGGACTAGTTACTAAGATACATGCGAGGCGTTAGTGATGCATTTGCCTCCTTTTATTGTTGTGGCCTGGTTTGTGTTACCAAACGATAAACTTCCGGAATGCACTTCTATTGACTCAGCAGTTCGCTCCCCACTTGAAGCCACGCCGCAAGGAACTCACGTTTTCTCGGCGACAGATAATGACACGTT
>JALIZH010029293.1:0-19139 GCA_030522465.1 Rhipicephalus appendiculatus | reverse complement strand
GGCACATACCTACTCGATACAGCACTGACCACTTTACATGGTAAACGACGAAAAGCATGCTGCTCTCTTTACTAAACATATATAACAACGATTTTGTATAGCAGGAAAATACGGCGTGGTTCAGATAAACAATGAAATTATGCGTGTTGTAGACCGTGTTTTTGTGGAATCCCGAATAGATGAAGATGGCTGTTCAGCTACAGAAACTCAGCAAAGCAGGGTACCGAAGAAATGAGCTGTGGTTGGACATTCGAAGACAGTGAAAGGCACTGGCGTTAATATTCAGATTAGAATTAACCATAAAAAATCTCACTATTTATTACTTCATTTCCACGCTGCAAATGCAGTCGTTCCTAGCTGGAAGCTGCGACACGTGCAGGATATGTTGCTTGTTTGCAGGGTGCTGAGAAAATCTTGCATTTCAGGAGCATTACATTCATGGAAGCACGAAAGATGTTTTTGCATAAGTAAAATGACGCGCTCATGCTTCTAGTAAGGTTGTTCGAAAGAACAAACATGGTAAAGCTATTTTGAATAAGTAAAACCACAAGATTCTGGAAATTTTCGTCGCCAACGGGGTCCACAAGTAGCCAATTTGGCGCAAAATGCCACCAACGGCAACCCTGTAAGCAACAACTAACTCGTCAAATCCGCGTTTACGATGGGCAAGCACAGCGCCGAACACAACACCGCTAGTGTCCTTGTGAATTTCATTTTGAGTGCTCTCAGCTTTTCTGTCATAATAAACTTCTCTCTCTGTCTCTAATATGGGGCGAGCAAATAAAAATGTCGCAAGATTGGAGGCGAAGTAAGAATTCATCGGAGTTTTCTGGATGCATCGCCGCATGTGACTTCGCTCAAAGGTCGCAGCCGCTGCGGAGGTCAGTCAAATGCGCTATAATTGTGAGGAAGCTGCGAATGAAACGTGTAAAATAAAATCAAAGGCATAGAGAGCTGCGAAGGTATTTCATTGTGAGTTTAGGAAACGTAGCAGTAGCACGAAGTGTCGTGGGATCCGAAGGACGCCATCTCGGAAGAAGACGGCCCAGAATAAGCACCTTTCGTACGCCAAAGCAACACTTCTTTAAGTTTACCTCAATACCATTAGAGCTGATACTAGTGACGACAGCTTCGACCTTTTGTAGATGTGTCGCAAAGCCGTCTGAAAAAGATCAGAGTACCATCCAGGTAGTAGAGATTCCTCTGCCACTTGAAGCCGCGAAGGATGCCGATCATGCGTTCCAATGTTGCAAGCGCGTTGCACAGCCCGAATCGCGTCACAATAAATTCATATAAGCCATCGGATATAACTAAGGCTGGTTTGCGGTGGTCAAGTTCAGCCATCGGGGCTTCAAGCAGCCGGAGCGCAGGTCCAACGAATAGAAGGAGAGAGGAAAAAAAAACTGTGCTCCATGCCGGCAGTCGCGGCGTCGTCTATTAGTGGCTAGGGGGATAGGTGTCCTTACGAGTGATCTTGTTCAGCAAGCCATAGTCTACCCAAAAAAACTAGGCAATTGAGCCGTCCTTTTCTCTTTTTTGTTCTTTTTTACAATATCGACCGGTGTGAGAACCCTCGGCTGTTTGAGGTCTGTATGACGCTGTGTTGAGCCGTGTCACTTGTGCGATCACCTTCCCTAAACAGACGTATTCCTTTACCACTTCCAGTGTTTTCATAGGCATCGCAAACCACTCTTCTCTTCGGAAACTGCTGAACATTGCTTTATTTTTCTGCATATTAATTTTCTGACCCAGCGCTCTGCTTTCCCTGTCTAATTCAGTAATTATGATTTGCAATAGTTTTCCCGAGATACTAAACATGGCAATATCGCAAGCGAATCGCATGTTACTAAGCTACTCTCCTTTAACTGCTATCGCATGCTGTCCGCAATCCAACTCTCTGAAAACCTCCTGTTAACACGCGGTGAATAGCATTGGAGAGATGGTAGCTCCCTGCCTTGAACTCTTTATTAAAATTTTATTCCATGCGTTTTTTTTTTCATGGGGGACAATGGTGGCTGTGGAGACACTGTAGATATGCCGCCGCGACGGCGCATAGCGGCTATGGAGGTCGGCTGGTGACCTGAAAGGCGCAGGTTCAATCCCGGCCGCGGTGGTCGCATTTCGATGGAGGCGAAATGGTAGAGGACCCGCATGTACTGTGCGATGTCAAAGCACCTTAAAGAACGCCAGATGATCAAAATTTCCGGAGTTCTCCTGTACCGCGGGCCTCATTATCATATCGTGGTCTTGTCACGTAAAACCCCAGATATTGTTATTATTATTATTATTATTATTAATGTTCGTTCGTTAAAAAAATCATACCAGAGGGCGTTCGAATGATGATATTAGCACGAAAGTGTTTTATGCCGGGGTCCACCAAGACTTCACAGACGTACTTCCGTCACGGATGTGACGTTCTTAAAATTTACATGAACAGAATACAAAGAAAGAAAACAGAAGGAAAAGTTTCACATATTTGGGAGACCCGGGAATTGAACCCATGACCTCTCGGTCCGCGGCTATAGAAACCGGGCGCTCAACCAACTGCGCCACAAACGCATTTGGGGACAGCTGCTCAGACGCGCCTTATATATCTCACACTCCTTCTCCATGTACCTGCGCTCTTGGTTTGTTGGGGTGGTGCCGCCACCTACGAACGCAGAAGAGAAGTACTGCATAATTACACCAGCGAGCACCGACAGTGCACGCTTCTTTAGTATCAGTACTACGGCGCCTCGACGCCAGCATTCGAACGAACGCTGGCATGAATGCACCCTACCAACGCCACCTAGGTAGCGTTGGCTCTACTCAGCACATCGGAGCGTGGCCTCCGCAATCACCTCCGATGTTTCTGCAGCTAATTTCGGAGGCCACGAGCTTTGTAACTGCGGCGCGCTATACGCGCTGATTTGACTCGGCGACGACGCAGTTACGTACTTTGCCTTTCGCGTTGTGCTAACATGCGCAGCTTCCATATGCCATGACTGTGTTACTCCGCCATCTACTGATAGGAGTGCGACGGCACCGACTACGAGAACTGCTGCATTCAGCGCCCCAGAAAGACAACGGCGTCGACGGGCGAATGTCGCGCAGTTTGGTGCAGCGAGGGACACGCCAGGAGGGAGCGGGAGGCCTTCGCGCGTTCACGGCTGAAGCTGAGAACTCTGCCTCTCGCGTTTCCGAAGTTGAGCGCATCGTGACCCAACTGGTTTCCTTACACTCACCGAAGCAGGACCGAAATGATCGTACTTTCGCCGAAGCGACCCACCAGCCGGACGCTGCTCGGTAACACGACGGCGCATGCCAAGCACACCTACAGGACGGTCGCCGACCCTTAAATCATGCACCCTTCGCTGCAGCGGACCATGAGTTCACAGAACGATTTAGTGAAAACCTGTTCCACGGTTTGCGAACGCCTGTGGTTCATGTGTGATTTGCGCGATGCTCCGGTGCGTGCAATGCAGTGTTTCCAAAAAATGTATCCCGGTCGCGAGTCGTTGGTTATCGTGATGGAGGTTGTCACCACGCGCCAACATGGGTGCATCAACGTTTAAGGGTGCTGTAGCCACTAAACACCAACAGATATTATATATCAATGGGCAATAAACATTCAACTACTTCTGTGAAGACATGTTTCACTTTTCGTGTGTTATGCCGATTCCTATATCAGAGGGATCAACCACAATTTTTTAGGTAGTGTTTTTGGAGCCGGTGACAGGCAAATCTGTAGCGCTAGCGCACGTGCGTCATCATGTGTGCTATCTGCCGATTTGTGTGTACCGCGAGCCAAGACCTTCTAGAACGATTACTTTGTACTTTAATAGTCATAATAATTCTTGGGGTCTAACGTCCCAAAACGACCGTATGATGAGAGATGCCGCAGTGGAGCGCTCTCAAAATTTCGACCACCGGGGGTTCTTTAATGTGCACCTGAATCTAAGCACACGGGCCTCAAGCATTTCCGCCTCCATCGAAAATGCGCCGCCGCGGCCGTACTTTGTAGTTTGAACCGCACGTTTGGTAGCACCATGTTAGTTCGCGGAGGCTGCATTTCGATGGACGCAATATGCAAGGAAGCCCATGGGCTCAGATTTAGGTGCACATTAAAGAACCCCACGTGGTCGAACTATCGGGGGCCCTCCAATATGGCATCTCTCACATTCATACCGCGTTCTTTGGACGCAAAACCCCAACAATTATTATAAGAAGTATAACCGCTTTCTGTGCATCCAGAGAAGCCTAATCAGTAGAAAAAAAGCTCGGAAAACACGGGGACGAAAAGTAAGCAGACGCTATAAGCTAAGTAACCGAACTAGTTAACATTGCGAAATGCTATCATTCGACTGTCAAGTCATTAAATGTGCGCCAACTGCTTCAAGATCTGTCATCGGCCGAGCCTTTCAACATGGTAAAAAATTTGCGCAGCTCGCGCTGAGTCGCGTAAGGCTGGGGCAGAGCAGAGCTGGTCGGCACTCGCCTGGTCCTGGCTTGACTATAGACACACGTTCATTCACACGTCCATGCACGAAGTGTTCACGCGATCACTTTGCGATTCGCGACTATCGGATAGGTATCGATCGGGTTTCATTGGAAATCGCTTGGCAATCACAGCACCAAGTACCTTACTTACCTTAATTAGATAAATTGGCCTAACTTGCAAATTCGAGGCTTGGTCTCGATTAGCTTCCATCCCATGTGAAGGTAAGCTTAATTAGCTAATTAGTCGAGCTACCACTAGTTATATTCAGTCTCAATTAGTATTAGGCTAAGCTCGGCGCATCTTACATAGTTCGGCATTACTAGGCATACGAGAATCTCAGCTCGGTTAAATTAGGGCTTTTTTGAGGTGTGATTTCATTAGCTTAGGTATGCGTAGTTAATTAGGTTTTACAATGCTCAACATGGCTAAATAAGGCTTGTCTATGGTTACACTGGTTTAACTAAGCACAGGTGTTCTTAATTTTGCTTGACGTGGCCGCGCCGGCAGGATCGTGGTTTCCTCTCTACATCGCGAACCGGACAAACGGCGGGCATAACATACTTGCTGTAAAAAAATGCGAAGGGAATAAATGAATACGTTTGGCTGCCCTTCCGAATTCCCGGTGCAGTCGCGCACCGTTTTCTTTTTTCTGATGCGTAAAACGAGTCGTTGCCATAGGATCGGGGAATGACCACTTTAACGTTGCAGCTCGCCGGTCTTATCTTTGTCGCCGTTAGCAACGAACGCGGCAGGCCACGCCAAGTCGTGAAGCTGTGTGTTCTGAACTTTTTTCTTTTGTTTCTTTCCTTTTCTTTCTTGCCTTGACGCAACGCTTGACTTCGCGCGAGATTCAAAAGATAAAAGTCATGCGGCACGTGGTGGAAGACACGCGAACTAAACGCCGATGTCCGTGAAAGCTGGATCTGTTTTACCGCGAATCGCAGCGAGACGCGAGACTAATCTTCCTCCGTTCGCATGCGTTAGTATTTTCTCGCGCGTTGCGCATCGCGCGAACGCCATCCGCGTTCCAGCGCTTAAATTGACGGACCCTTTGTAAATTGGAAAGTGTATTCCGTGGACGCATGTGTCCATTGGGACGGTGTCGGTCAGAATGATTCCAAGAGCTGGGCACAGCGACGCTACGCAAGCAAAGCGCGAGCGCTGTAGAGTCCGACGCGACCGCCGTCCGTTTGCGCATCCCGGTATTGCGTGACGTGACTGTATGACGAACATAAATGCCAAGTGGTAATATGGAAATCATGACATGTCATGTGCAACATGACTTGCATGCCACACTCATGGCACGCTCGCGGCCGTTTCGCTAGCTTGATATACACGAAATTTGGAATTACGTGACGTGACTGTATGACGAACATAAATGACAAGTGTTAATATGGAAATGATGGCATGTCATGTGCAACATGACTTATATGCCACGCTCATGGCACGTTCGCGGATGTTTGGCTAGCGTGATATACACGAAATTTGGTATTGCGTGACGTGACTGTATGACGAACATAAATGACAAGTGGTAATATGGAGATCATGACATGTGATGTGCAACATGACTTGCATGCCACGCTCAAGGCGAGCTCGCGGCCGTTTCGCTAGCTTGATATACACCAAAATTGGTATTGCGGGACGTTACTGTATAACGAACATAAGTGGCAAGTGGTAACATGAAAATCTTGGCATGCATGTCATCTACAATGCCATTTACATGCCACGCTCATAGTGCGCCTGCGTCTAGTTCGCTAGCTTGATATACGTCCAAAATTTGTATTGCGCGACGTGACTGTATGACGAACATAAATGAGAGGTCCTAACATGTAAATCATAGCATGCATATTATGTCCAGCACGATTTGCTCCTTGCTGGCTGCTTCGCATTACATCGATTGCCACAGTGCGTGGGATCTGCCGGCTTTTTTTCAATCAAGAAAACTCGCCAGCAGACGCTGCCTGCGTCGGCGTTGCGAGGCGAGAGAGGGGGGAGCGTAGGAGAGGAGAGAGGGGGGAGGGGACGCGCATGCGCATTGGGGGGTGTAAACGCCGCGGGCAGCGATGCCTAGAGGAGAGAGAGAGAGGGAAGCGTAGGAGAGGAGAGAGAGGGGCAGGGGACGGGCATGCGCAATGAGGGTGTAAACGCCGCAAGAGGGATGCCTAGAGGAGAGAGGGGGAGCGTAGGAAAGAGAGGGGGGACGCGCATGCGCAATGGGCGTGTAAACGCCGCGGGCTGGAGGGATACCTAGAGGAGAGAGAGGGGGAGTGTAGGAGAGGATGTGCGTGGGGAGGATTTGCGCATGCGCAGTAAGGGTGGTCAGGACGCACACCACCACCACCACCGAACGGGCTGACGGACGGACGCCGGACGGACACCAGACGGACGGACACTGGACGGACGTGAGCATGAGATATCAAAAGGCTTTCGCCTTAACCCTTTGTTGCATGGCAAAAACCTACGCATCTAAACAGCGCTTACTTTTGGTTTTCTGTTATTTTGCATTCAGAAAAACCAGGGAAAAAATCTTGTTGAAGTCAAACTTTTATTTAATAAGATACAGAACGTCCACTACAGTGGACAACATGCATAAGAGTTTTTGAATTAGTGAAAGTTGCAAAAGTTTTTTTTCAGCCGTCGAGCTATCTTGCTCGAACAAATGAACACAAAAAATAGAGGAGACGCTGCGCGAGATATGGACGCCATTGAAAAAAAAAAATCACAGCATATCCACGGAGTGAATGATGATGAGTGGGCGAAGCTCTGGAGGTTCATCGGTAAACCGTGAATCTTCGTGCAGTACATCATCAAAGATGTGACAAACACTGTGTGTATATATACAAGAAATTTCATTTATTCGTAAATGGTAACTAGACGTGGCTTCCGGTCCCCCTTCATTATAACGGCTTTATGGTCGGTGAAGTGGAGGGATAGGGGGTTCTTATATGGCTCCGTAGAGGATTCCAAGAGGGGAGAGAGGGGGTGAGCGTAGAGGAGAGAGAGGAGGATAGGACGCACATCCGCTGTGGGGATGTGGAACGCGGACGCCGCTCCGTAGAGTAGAGGATCCCTAGAGGAAAGGGGGTGAGCGTAGGAGAGAGGACGCGCGCGCCGCTCCGTACAGTAGAGGATTGCTAGAGGAGAGAAAGGGGGTGAGCGTTGGAGAGGAGAGAGAGGTGGAGGGGACGCGCATGCTCTGGAGGGGTGTAGGACGCGGGAAGGAGGGATGGACTAAGCCCCCGCAAGCACATCCAAGCAAGATCAAGGAATGGAGCCAACCTGGGCGACAGACACCACCTGCCTAGCCATTGCTAAGCTGCCCCTCTATGCTCTCGGCCATGACTCTAGTGACTGTAGTGGTGGTGGACGGCCTTATTGTACTACAGTGTTCCGCTTGACATAGATGGCCACACCGCCTGCGGGACGCTCTGCTTCCTCGGTGCCCACGATGGGAACTAGAGGTGGTCTGGAACGCGCTTATTCTTCATGGTCATCAGCGTCATGGTCATCATTATCACGAGATACTGCCGGTTACGCCTGACGCAGGACAAGGTTAGACTATAAGGAGCTACGCCCCTAAAATTAGTTGCAGTACCACCAGAAGAGTAACAAGAATATTTTTTTTCAAGCGGAGGGGGGCTAAGGGGGGCTGGGGGGGGGGTGCTGAGGGGGTTCAACTATTTTGAAAAATTATCTTGACTTCGCTAAGCTGCAATATTTACAGTTCGTGACTACGAGTGCTTCTTCTATCGCGCTCATTTAATAAAACATACAAATCACGAGTTCATCTGTTTTATAAGAAACAAAAAAAAGCGAAGGACTTGAATTACCCGCCAAAGTTGGAGTCTGCCAACTTCAACAAAAGTGCAGGAAAAAGCGTGGAACAGTGGCGTGATCTAGCACGGCAAATGAAAACCCTTTTTGTCCACTTTAGTTACCAATATGCATATGCGCGTCTCGGACGCACCACAGCTGCATTTCCGCCATGCATGGTGTCCACTACAGTGGACATATTTCAAAACTTGTTCTAAAAAATTATCTTCACTTCGCTAAGCCGCAATATTTACAGCTCTTGTCTACGAATGCTTCTTCTATGACATGCATTCAATAAAACATACCAAATCGCGATTGCATCTGTGTCATGAGAAAAAAAAAACGTGAAGAAGAACTTGACTTATCCGCCAAAGAGTCTGCCATCTTGAACAAGAGTTCAGGAAAAAGCGCGGGACCGTGGCGCCATCTAATGTGGCGAATGAAAACTCTTTTGGTACACTTCAGTTACCAATATGCGCATGCGCGTCCAAGAGGCACCACAGGGGGTCGAAAAATTCCAAAAATTTGTCCACTGTAGTGGACAGCATGCAACAAAGGGTTAAATGTGGCTAGCTTCTGAGCTGGCCGGACACTCACCCCTGATGAAGAGAGCGAATGAGTCTCTTAACGCAGGGCCAGTTTTAAAGACGATAGTCTTTCTTGGGATACTTGAACGCAAAAACTTTTGTCTGGCTGTCTGTCCGACGTCCCCTGATTCAGCCACTAGGCCAGAGTTTAACCACTTTCTGAACGCCCAGCCATCTTGAACTGGTGTTTGCGTTCATACTTGTGAACATATTCGAGCAAAAAGCAAATACTACGCATACCTGAGGCGCAACATTAATATGTAAGGTCAGGTCGTGTGTTCTTTTATTAGAAAATACATAGGTACGCAATTCTAAAGACCATAGTGTTTTTTAGGCTGCGCTGAAAATGCGAAGCTGTGCACGAGCTGCGGCGCTTTCCACGAAAAAAACCCTGTGCCGACGATAAGGTGCTGCCGCTGGCAGTGGCCCTTGGTCACGGTGTATTGCCCTTGGTTCAGTACAAGCTCATGTTTTAGATGTGAAGCATCTTATGGCGAAGCTTAATCCGGTGATGGTATGCCGCGTGACCACCCCTTACTGCGCATGCGCAAACACTTGAAAAAAAAATAATAAAAAACCTCCTCTCCCCCCTCTTTCTCCTCTAGGCATCCCTCCCCGCAGCAACCACACCATCACTGCGCGTGCGCCTCCCCTCCTCTCTCCCCTCCTACGCTCCCTCCTCTCTCCTCTAGGCATCACTGCCCGCGGCGTACACCTTTCTCTCCTCCGCTCCCCCCTCTCTCCTCTAGGCATCCCTGCCCGCGGCGTCCACACTCCCACTGCGCATGCCCGTCCCCCCTCTCTCTCCTCTCCTATGCTCCCCCCCTCTCTCGCCTCGCGACGCGGACGCAGGCAGCGTCTGCTAGCGAGTTGGTTGAAAAATGCGAAGCAGCCAGCAAGAAGCAAATCATGCTGAACATAACATGCATGTCATTATTTACATGTTAAGACCTATCATTTGTGTTCATCATAGTCATGTCGCGCTATACAAATTTTGGTATATATCAAGCTAGCGAACTGGACTCAAGCGCACCATGAGCGTGGCATGTAAATGGCGTTGTAGATAACATGCATGCCAAGATTTTCTTGTTACCAGGTGCCACTTATGTTCGCTTAATTATTTACCTCGAATCGCAGCGAGACGCGAGACCAATCTGCCTCCGCTTCGCATGCGTTCGTATTCTCGCCCTTTGCGCATCGTGCAGACGCCATCCGCGTTCCAGAGTTTAATTTGACGGACACTTTGTCAATTCCAAAGTGTGTTCCTCGAACGCCTGTGCCCACTGAGACGGGGTCGGTCAGAATGGAACGTGATGCGCGCGTCTCCCTCCTTGCATGATTAGATACACCGGGCACAGCGACGCTACGCAAGCAAAGCGCGAGCGCTGTAGAGTCCAACGCGACCGGCGTCTTGTTGCGCGCCCCGGCGCCCACCTGACACATGGCCAAGGCACGGCTGGAGGGACGGACGGATGGACGGACGACCGGACGGACGGACGGCAGCATGAAACATTAAAGGCTTTCACCTTAAAAATTTTGTGTATATCAAGCTAGCGAAACGGCCCCGAAAGCGTCATGAGCGTGGTATGCAAGTCATGTTGCTAATGACACGTCATGATTTCCATGTTACCACTTGTCATTTATCCTCGACATACAATCACGTCGCTCAATATCAAACTTGGTGTATATCAATCTAGCGAAGCGGACACGCGAGTACCATGAGCATACATGCAAGTCATGTTGCACATGACATATCATGATTTCCATATTACCACTTGTCATTTATGCTCGTCATACAGTCACTTCACTCAATTCCAAATTTGGTGTATATCAATCTAGCGAAACGGCCGCGAGCGTGCCATGAGCTTGGCGTGCTAGTCATGTTGCACATAACATGTCATGATTTCCATATCACCACTTGGCATTTATGTTCGTCATACAGTCACGTCACGCAACACGAAATTTGGTGTATATCAAGCTACCGAAACGGCCGTCAGCGCGCCATGAGTGTGGCATGTAAATCATGTTGTACATGACATGCAGGTCATGATTTTCATATTACCACCTGTCATATATGTTGGTCATCCAGAAATGTCTCATCGTACCAATTTTTGAATATATCAAGTTCAGAAAACGGCCTCGGGAGCACTATGGCCATGGCGTGTGAATCATACTTTTCATGACAAGTAATCATGATTTTCACGATATGTCCAGCCATTTTTGTTCGTCATACAGTCATGTTATGCCATACCAATTTTGGCATAAATGGCATTAACGATACGGCCAGGAAAGAACAAAGTCGTAGGCGGCTAGATAGATAGATAGATACGCTCAAAGTCGCCGAAGTTCGCTAAGAAATGCGAGGGCACCTCACATGCAGGGCACCTCACATGCATTTCAGTAGAAACCAGCTACACTGAACCCTACACATATATTTAATTTCATTCAAAAGTTTAAAAGGACAAACTGATGGGCTAATTGGCAGTGCACAACTCAGAACAGTAGCGCAAAGAATCACACTGATGACAGCAGATCAAGACGGGACACAGCACTGTGTCCTGTCTTGATCTGTTGTCGTACGTGTGATTCTTTGTGCTACTGTTCTGAGTCATTCAATAAGTTACCTGATACTAAGACGCTAATGAAAAACTTATTTTAGGGGCGAAGCTCCTTACGCCGTGGGTCAGTCTCTCCTCCGTCGTAGCCACCTCGTCTAGTTCGTGAAGTGATCACTAGATGGCGTTGGTGGCGCTCGCTCCATAGAGATACATGGTAAAGGCTAGTGTGACGGGATATCAGTAGATGGCGCTAGCGCAGCATAGTTGACGAATTAAAATACGAGATGGCACTGCGGCGCTCGCTCCATTCAGATGTATGGGAGCGCATAGTATGATTACCGTTCATACTGGTTGGTGATTTTAACGTGGATATCGCAGACAAGAACAATAATTGGCTCATACAACGCATGGCTTGCAGATATGCTCTCACGTGCACATCCTTTGACTACTTGAAACCCACGACCATCCGAGGGACGTGCATAGACATTGTGCTGTTAGCGCTTGCCCGTGTTCGGAGTGTGACGTCAGAACAGATAGCTGGGTGACAACTGCGTGCGCCAAGCTACTTTTACCACGTGATGTCCCCCGGAGTGTATATTATCGACCAGCACAATAAAGAGGGGGGTTCTTCCTTTCGCCACCTAGAGCACAGCTCGTCGACTGTTTATTACGTCACGCACACGCGTCGCGCTAGTATGCAGTGACACGACAGACATTGCATTTACGAACGTCTAACTGCAACCCATACAAGAACCACTCTCCTTGCATTTCACGGGCCATAACGCCGTCATTTGGAAGGCACAACGGAAGCCAAACCTCATCTAAGGAAATGAATAAAAGTTCTTATATAACCTCACACACTGGGTCTCACGTCTTTCATGATGATGTAATCGGCGAATTTTCACGGAAGAGTCATGAACCTCCGGAGCTTCGCCCACTCATCATCATTCACCCCGTAGATATGCTGTGATTTTTTTATTATTTACTGTCGCAGGTTCTGACTTCCAACTTGTGACGCTGCTCTGCGTTGATGAGTTTGGTGTGGGCTTCCCAGTCGCATTCTGCATTACGAACAAAGTAGATCAAAAGACAATGGAAACCTTATTCAAATCAATGTGGCAGAAACACGGAAACGTGACAGCAAGGATGTTCACGAGTGACGATGCACCGAGATTTTACAATGCCTGGCAGGCAGTCATGGGCATTGTCGAGAAGAGTATTTTTTGTGCTTGGCATATTGATAACAACTGCCGGCAGCACATCAAGGGCAAGGAGCTCCAGGCATTCACAACCAAGGTGAGTATGCCAATAGAAAGCATGACCATTTTCACAGCAATGCTTATTGCTCGGAAAATTCCCTTTAGTAGTGAACAGAAATTATCATCATCACGAACCGGCACGCACTCTTTTCATCCCCTTCTGCTTTGCTTCCAGAGCACGTGCGCCATTTTGTTAGGCGTGGGATGCATTAACTCAGATGGGCGAGAACACGAGTACACAGAGAGAAAAAAAAAGACAGAGATAGAAAGAAAAAGAGAGACAAGACGCAAAAAAGATAGAGAAAAACAGAAAGCATGACAGAAAATAGAGGGAGAGAAAGGAAGCATAGCATAGCCACGGGTGTACATTATATCAAGGGGTGAGGAGAAGGAGGGGTAAGGGTGAACATAGCATAACTATATCTACAGTACAGTATAACAAGTGGTTGAAAATGGAAGAGTGGGTGAGGAGGAGGGTAATGCCTCCAGCTTTGCTCTTTTCTATAGTGTTCGCACCGCAAGTGCGTAGCTGCCCCAGCGTTTTGAAATACCCTTTTACTCAATATGATTACTCCTCCAAATGCTGTGATTGTTATCAGCCTAATTTTTTATAAACTGCAGGAAGAAGGCCACATTAATTAAGCAACATCTGCATAGCACCAGGAGAGCCCATTTAATTCCCAAAAGTTTCCAAATTTTGTCATAGCGCATAATCTCTGCCATCCTCAACTATATTTACCTATACCTTTGCACTCATTCTTGAACTCTGAAAGACAATCGGCATCTGCCTCATGTATTACATGGTCTCCTTAATTCAACTAAAATGTCAGCTACCTCTATTTCCTGCATAATGAACATCATTCCCTTCTTGTCTCGTAATGATACATAATCTATTATCATTCTATTGTTTAGTTAAGCCATTTCTTGGCGCCAATCAAGCATCATGTGTGCAGCAGCTACCAAAGCAGCACTGTGCGTTTGCAGTATGATTTCTGCATGCATGCAGGTCGAACCGAGAGAGCAAACCTGTCCACTGGTGTACAAACATATAAGGGGGGCCTCAAACATGCTCACCACAGTAAAAGACTGATGCGAAGCACATTGGCCGTTACTGTTATGGTTTTAAACTTCTCTTAAAGGATCCCTGATAGCCAAACTCTTGTTGTGACCTCGATACTCTAATTCGTAGCTCTGTCTGATAATCCCAAAATTGAATCTTAAATGCTCCCATGTATCATTTAATTAATGCTGATGTCATTAATTGCAAGCAATTTTGACGCCACTTCAAAGCACACGCCTAACGCCATGCGAAACTAGCGTCTCACCTCAGGAGAGCGCCATAAGATCAGGTTTGTCAAGCTGGTACAGCTGGTGCTGCACTTGGCAGGCAGCTGTGTCATGTACTGTCTGATTGTAAGTGTCCTATGGTAGACAGAAAAGCAGGGGTCCTGATTCAAAATACATGCCCTCAATGTTACTGAAACTCAAGTGCACGCGATGTTATGGTGCTTCAACATAGTTTAGCAATAGTTTCACATGGTTTTGGGTGGGTTGGTGGAAGAGATGTTACTATTAATTATACTTTAAACTTGAGAATCAACAATTTGACTTCTGAATAGTCACATAGAGCATCTCATTAAAGCATAAAGGTCGTACACAAAAGTTTGGCTGCCCAGCGTTTTTTAGATGCGAAGCATCTTATGCTCGGGGCTATGTCCGTCCCTCCCGCGTCCGTCCCGCGTCCGTCCCGCGTCCGTCCCGCGTCCCGCGTCCGGCCACTTTCATGAAGTAGGGAAGCACCCACTATGCGAACCAGAACACTGTAGTACAATATAAGGCCGTCAACCACCACTACAGTCACCAGAGTCATGGCCGAGAGCACGGAGAGGCTGCTTAGTAATGACTAGGCAGGTGGTTTATGTCGCCCAGGTTGACTCCATTCCCTTGATCTTGCTTGCATGTGTTTGAAGGGGGCTTAGTCCGTCCCTCCTTCCCGCGTCCCGCCCCACCTCTCCTACGCTCACCCCCTTTTTCTCCTCTAGGAATACTGTACTCTACGGAGTGGCGCCCGCGTCCTACACCCTCACAGCGTATGCGCGTCCCCTCCCCCCTCTTTCTCCTCTCCAAAGCTCACCTCCTTTCTTTCCTCTAGGAATCGTCTACTCTACGGAGCGGCGCCCGCGTCCCACAGCGCATGCGCGTCCTCTCCCCCCTCTCTCCTACGCTCACCCCCTTTCTCTGCTGTAGGAATCTTCTACTCTATGGAGCGGCTCCCACGTCCCACACCCCCCAAAGCGCATGCGCGTCCCCTCTCTCTCCTCTCCTACGGTTGCTCCCGTTCTCTCCTCTAGGAATCCTCTACGGAGCGGTGGTGCGACAGCTGCATACTCCGCTGGGGGCACCATGGAAGTTCCGCGGTGTTGGCGACGTTTCTGCCGCTCAAGCTAATCATCTCCCCGCCGCTTCGCATCCACACATGGTTCCCTTTAGCGGGAGATGGGGCAGTTTTTTTTAAGATGAAGTAATGATGTTTCCAATATTTAGCATGGGCCACTTTCCCAAAACAACATGGAATGGAAGCTATCCTGGTAGCCAACAAAAGCTGTTGGGGGGAACACACTGGAATTCCTTTCAACCCAAATAAGGATATATAATTATGAATAGGGATTTTATTTATCATTAAGCATGATATTCACTTCTCAAGAATCTAAACAATAAAATAAATGAATACGTACATAAACCACGGAAATCAAAATTACAACTTCGGGATTGCATGTGCTGTATTCCACCAAAATGAGCTAGGACAAGCTTGCTCCCACAGTGGAGCTAGGAGAATAACGATCACAATGATGAAGCCTTGGTGCCAGATGTAACGCAGGCCCCTTTACTTAAAGCGGTTTTAACAAGGTACCATTCAAAATAAAATGAGACACAGGACCGCTGTTCTAACTATCTTCATTCTCCTTTGCAGACACTGAAACAGAGGAGAAGTTTCATGCATTGATGAATGCATTTTATGATTGGTGCGATGAAGAAGAGGCAAATGGGCTGCTGTGATTTGAAACATTGCGCAGCGGTCTGAGCAACGTTCCGGTGGCACTGATTCCAACAAATGGGGGAGTCCATTCGAATGAAGAACCCGAAAAGCATTCAGGAAGAGCTCCGGAAGGTGACTGAACACTTCCAATTGATCACTGAGGTGCGGCAGTTCGGTCGTGGAGGTATTTTGTGCTGTTCACCGGACCAGGCCTGCGTTTCTGATCTTCTCAAATGCACTACATTTGCCTCTCTCCCGGTGAGCTGTTTTGTACCTTCTCACTTGGCCTGTGTTAAAGGTTTAGTTCGTGGGGTGGACTCGAGCCTTTCTCCGCCTGAAATTCTAGAGATGTTTTCTGTAGCAGGAGCGGTGTCAGTGTTCCGTTGCTCGCGCAACGTTGACAGCAGGAAGATCGCGACTGAGTCGGTGATAGTTACCTTTGCTGGTACAACTAGACCGACAGAAATCAAGGCGTGGCCACTGATATATCGGGTAGAAGCGCTATCTCCTCGCCCACTGCAGTGTTATAAATGCTGGCGTTACGGACATAGTGTAAAGGGATGCAGGTCAGTAGCCCGGTGTAAATTGTGTGCAGGACAACACGGCGCTGATGAATGTGCATCACAGGAAAGGTCCTGTTGTCTCTGCGGTGGTTCGCACTCAGCTGATGATGGCAACTGTCCCGCGAGGGCTCAGGAAATTCAAATAATGGAGACCATTGAACAAAAACGATGTTCTAGACGTGAAGCTCGATATGTCATCGCAGAGCGGTCTCGTGGGTACGCTAGTGCTACGAATCGTAGTAATCATGTCGCAGATTCCTCACTCTCAGAAGTAATAGCTTCTACTGTTGAAAAGACAATGACAAAGATAATGGAGAATCTTTTTGTAACGCTCACGGAATCATTGGCTCAAATAGTGAACACACAGATGACACAAATCCTGATTAGTGTTAGCCAACCGGATGGATCCCCGTTACTTTCTTCAACAAAGGAGGTAAACACAGGCTCACAAGAACCAGATTCCTTGAAAACCAGCCGCACGAAAATACCACCTGTTGAAGAGCAGTTATATTCACCAAAACCCGGTCCGTCGAACGCTAGCCGTAAGATAATACCCGTTGAACAAGATTTGGACTGGAGCTCAGATTCAAGTTCTCGTGACTCACAAATGGAGCTAGAATCGAGAAATATGAAACGGCGTGCGTCGCCTGGAATGCAAGGTTCTCTAGTGAGTTCAAAAGGGAAGAGCAAAAAAATATCACAAGGAAATCGCATCAAAAAAGGACTTTTTGAAAGATAACATATTGGAGAAGGCAGTGAATACTGCCGGTATCTCGCCAAAATAGGTGGATTAAAGATTTTGCAGTGGAATTGCCGGTCAATTTTTTCTGCAGCAACAGATTTACTTTACCTGTGCAATCAACATTCACCTGATGTTATTGTGTTGCAAGAAACTTGGCTTGCGAAAGAAAAGAGCTTTCATCTAAAAAAATTACCGTATATTTCGTTTAGACCGACCCTCTCGGGGTGGCGGTTTAGCAGTATTTATTTCTCTACAAATTGCTCATCGGGTAAGAATTACAGCCGAAGTAATGAACTCAGAAAGCGAAATTTTAGCTTTAGATATTTCCCTTCAGGGATGTCTTCCCTTTTCGTTAGTAAATGCATATTTTCCAGCAGGTGTTCAAAATTGTAATGTTTTAAATTCTGTAATTGTATCTTGCAGGAAAGTAATTGTATTGGCAGGAGACTTTAATTCACATCATATATCATGGGGTTTCAGAACAGACACGTGTGGGAAGCGTTTATGGGATTTCGTTTCTAAGAATAATTTAACGTGTATTAACCAACGAACACCCACTTACGCTTGTAATCGGTCTATTTCTGCGATTGATCTTACTTTCTATAGTCCTAGCCTCTCTATTTCTACATGGTCTACTTTGAACTCGGGTACAAGTAGCGACCATTTTCCTATATTGTTTGAGCTTGTTTGTCCTGTGACTTCAGTAAACAGCCAGTCGATTACTCACATCAATTTTAATACATTTGAAAAGGTGCTACGCGGGGGTTTTGTCAAAACGAACTGATGAAAATGAAGAGCAAAATGCTAGGAACTTCAGCGATGTTTTAAAGACATCTCTAAATAAAGCTAAGTTTACTGTAAAGATTTCTAAAAGAAGTTCTTCTAATCCATGGTGGAACTCAGATTGTTCACGGGATTACAGGCTAAGAAAAGCTGCGTGGCGGAAACTGCTCTACAACCAATGTCCTAGAAATTGGAGGGATTATAAGTATGCGGCTGCAGTTTTTAAACGAACAGTCGCCACTGCGAAGGATTGTCATGATAGCCAATGCTCTGAGTTTCTTTCAAAGCCTGGTAATAGGAAACCCCTTTGTAATTTCCTTAAAGCCAAAAAAGTAATTCCGTCACCAAGTACCATCGAATCGGTAGTCTCAACGCCAAGTGAGTTGTCTGGTTTCCTGGAAAATATTGCTAAAGGACTTGAAAGTCGCTTCACGGCTGCTTGCTCATTCCACTCGCGGTCGCCTGTCAAAAGGGACGACTTTGAAGAGGTGACAGCTTCGGAACTAGCACAAGTAGTGAGGATCTTGCCCAGTGCTGCGCCAGGTCCTGATGGCATAACCGCATCAGTAATAAAAATTGTACATAAAGTTTCGCCCCAGCATTTACCTGCAGTAGTTAACCACTCTATTAGAAATTCATGGATTCCGCCTGAGTGGAGAATAGCGAAAATAATTCCTTTATTAAAAAAGCAAGGAGCTGGATTCACTTTAGATAACATTAGGCCTATTTCGCTCACATCTAATCTGGTAAAACTAATTGAAAGAATCTTACACATTCGGATAGACAATTGGTTGAACGAAAACATGATCCTGAGCCCATGCCAAATTGGATTTAGGCGTGGCTGCTCCATTTGGTGTGCCCATGTTGACTTAGAAAGCAGGATACAATTAGCTCGTTCTAAGAAACACTTTTCCGCTTTAGTCACTCTGGATATTACAAAAGCTTATGATAGCGTGGAACACGTTAAATTAATAAATTCGCTAACTCACGTAGATTTACCACACTACTTCGTTGCGTGGGTATACTCATTTTTAAAAGACAGAGAATTTTATTGCTCGCAATCTGGAGTGTCTTCTTCAAAATATAAACAAACTAGAGGTCTCCCCAAGGTTCGGTATTGTCACCATTATTATTTAATATATTACTGTGTACTATCCCTACACAACATGACGTGCAGCTGTATGTATACGCTGACGACATTGCATTTTTTGCTACAGCTGCAGATATACATACACTGTATCAAATTCTACAAATGTATATGAACACTCTAGAAACGTGGCTTGAGGGCATTAATTTATCTTCGAACATCAGGAAAAG
>JALIZH010029292.1:0-12701 GCA_030522465.1 Rhipicephalus appendiculatus | reverse complement strand
CGCACTGCTATTTCTTATTTATATTAATGACCTCCCCTCTACATGTTGCCTCTTAATCTGAATGTTCGCAGATGGTTGTGTCATTGGCCGCACAATCACTAACAATGCTGATCACGCCGTTTTGTATGAAGATCTTAACAATGTTCATAATTGGCGCAACAAATGGTAGATAACCCTCTATCACAGCAAATTCAAGGTACACTGCAAACGGGTTTGAGCCTACTATAGGGAGTTTTGCGCTCGTGTCGCAGCGCGCGTCCTAAAGGTAATACGCAAAACCCCCTTCAAAAAGGAGGTTCTAGGGTGGTAGGGCAAGATGGCGGTGCCTGTTGAAGCGAGAGCCGTATTTGATTTAGATTTCTGTAATGAGGCTTCGCTGGCCGTATACTGCCGATAAAATAGCTCGGTTTGTGAGATACATAGTCAGTTTATGGTTCACAAGGCTTAACAAGGTTTGTTTACAATGTGCGCTCGTGTTTTCTGTATCCGCGCAGAGATGGCGACGCTGTATTCATTTCCCTGTTCCCAAGATAAGGCAAATACGGCCACAAGTGAAGCCGAGACAGGTATTAGGGGTCTTGAAGAGTGCTCGACTGCGCCATATGTCGAAAGAAAGCGGTCTGTTTCGGCCCGTCAGACGCAACATTGAAGTAAACTCGGCACAGAGACACAGCAGCGGTGGCTTTCTGCAGCAGCTCGATTTAGTGCCGCACTTAGGTTTCTATAGCTCTACAGTGCATTTAGTGTTTTTATATCTAGATGGCGCCGTAGGTGCTTGTGTTAGCCCGCGTGCAGGCTTGCGAAAAAAAAATATTTGAGGCACTAAAGTAGCGTTTCACAGACATTTCTTGCTGCTATTAATCACTGGGACATAGTAGAAAATGGCCAACAAGGTATACACGCACAAACATGACATTTGCACACAAGTACCCACAACACAGGAATCGAACCCGCGACCACACGCACCGAAAGCAAACACCGTAACCATGACGCTACAACGCCACCACTTGCTTGCATTTTCACGGGGTTATATATGTACAAAGTGGCTGTTAACCCGTCAAAGGCACTTCAAATTTGTGTTCTCGTAACATCGGCATGTGTTTGCCCTTGCTTAAGGCCACCACATAAATTGCGGGGCATCATACAGACCAAAGTAAGCACCTTCGGCTCCGAATTATTGGGTTTGTCGTGTCGTGCCCATTGAAAAAATCGGTAAACGTGGGCCCTCTCGAGTGCTTCTCCACTTGTCTACAATACATCGCTCGCCCGAAATTCGTGGATACCAACGTGACAAAATTATCTTCAGATGGCCGAACGTATATTGTAACGCACAGTTCAAAACACACTTTAATAAACTAACGTATTTGGGGCGAACTTGTGCCCGGGAATGAAAAAAACAGCTAGAAGGAAATCTACTAGCAGTCCAGGGAACAGTCTTCTTTCTCCTTCACGTTTTCTTGTGTCTCGCATGGGTCGCGCGCAGCTGCTGTAGACTGGGTCCCGCAGGCACGTGCTCTCCGCCACACTTTTACTTTGGTTCCCTCGTATGCCGCCAACCGTTCGGAGGGCATAGGGATCGGCCAGCGCGCGTAACTTGAAATCACACTGTGTCATTACCCCCCTTTCCAGAGTGCATCGTCCCGATGCTCTCGACAAACTGGTTGCTTGGCGGTCATTCATAACACCTCTTGGTGGATGCAGTTATCGTCGCACAGCGTTGTGTCCTCGATGGTTCATTGCCTGTCGTAATACGGTTTCATCCTGACGACATGCACAATTTCTGTGCGATGCCGCCGTCGTGATGAAATATCCTGGCCCTCTGGAATAACTTCGTAGTTCAGCGAGCCGAGGCGGCGGAGTACTCTATATGGACCGAAATAGCGGCGAAGCAGCTTTTCCGATAGGCCACGTGTCCGTACGGGAATCCACACCCATACTCTGTCTCCCGGTGCGTACTGGACGTCTCTTCGTCGCAGATTGTATCGATGCGTGTCGGTTTTCTGTTGTTGGTGAATACGATATCGCGCCAGCTGTCTTGCTTCTTCTGCTCTTTGTAGATGGTCGCTGACATCATAGTCATTCTCGGACGTCTCGTCAATAGGTAACATTGCATCTAAAGGTGTGGTGACCGTCCGACCAAAAACAAGTTGGAATGGCGTCATCCGCGTTGTCTCTTGCATCGCGGTGTTATAGGCGAATGTTGCATAGGGTAATATTTTATCCCATGTACGGTGCTCTATGTCCACGTACATCGACAACATATCAGCCAGCGTTCTGTTCAGTCGTTCGGTAAGTCCATTCGCTTGCGGATGATATGCCGTCGTTTTCCTGTGACTGGTGTGCGTCAATTTCATAATAGATTTCATCAGATCGGCCGTAAATGCGGTTCCTCGGTCTGTGATCAGCACTCTAGGAGCTCCATGCCGCAGTACGATGTTGGCGACGAAGAATTCGGCTACTTCAACGGCTGTTCCTCTAACTAGAGACGCTGTCTCGGCATATCGGGTTAGATAGTCGGTCGCAACTATTATCCACCGCTTCCCCGATGACGACGTAGGAAATGGGCCGAGTAAGTCCATTCCCACTTGTGTGAATGGAGCCTCTGGTGGTTCGACCGGTTGAAGGAGACCTGCTGGTTTTAACGGAGGGGTTTTACGTCTTTGGCAGTCCCGGCAAGTTTTGACATAGTGTCGTACAGAGCTGAGCAACTTCGGCCAGTAGTATTTCGTGCGGATGCGAGCTAACGTCCTGCTTACTCCTAAGTGTCCTGCTGACGGATCGTCGTGGCAAGCCTCCAATATCTCGGGTCGTAGAAGTGAAGGGACGACAAGCAGGAATGTCGCTGTATTGTTTTGAAAGTTCCTTTTATAGAGGACGTTGTTTCGCAGGGCGAACGCTGACAAGCCGCGGGAAAAAGCTCGTGGAACATCGGCAGACTGCCGCTGTAGGTACTTGATCAATAAGAGTAGCTCAGGGTCGGATTGCTGGTGATGTGCCATCTCTGAAGTTGTCACAGCTCCCAAGAATGCAAAATCCTCTCCGTCTTCGGTGGAAGTAGAAGCAGCGGGTTGAATTGGAGCACGCGACAAGCAATCAGCATCACTGTGCTTGCGACCGGACTTATACACAACCGTGATATTGTATTCCTGTAATCGCAGGCTCCATCTTGCAAGCCGTCCACACGGGTCCTTGAGATTAGCCAGCCAGCATAGCGAGTGATGGTCGCTTATAGCTCGAAAAGGCCTACCGTATAAATATGGCCGAAACTTGGTGATAGCCCATATCACGGCGAGGCATTCTTTCTCAGTCGCTGAGTAGTTGACCTCAGCTTTCGAAAGGGTGCGACTGGCGTACGCAATGACTCGTTCTTGTCCGTTTTGCCATTGGATGAGCACGGCCCCAAGACCTACATTGCTTGCATCTGTGTGGATATCTGTTTCCGCTTCCTCGTCAAAATGCGCAAGAACTGGATGGCTCTGAAGGCACTTCCGTAGTTCATTGAAGGCATCCTCTTGTTCATCAAGCCATACGAAAGGCATGTCTTCTTTCGTCAGCCGCGTTAGCGGTTCAGCGATTCGTGAAAAATTTTTGACGAATCGTCGGTAGTAGGCGCAAAGACCTAAAAATCGCCTAACAGCCTTTTTGTCCGTTGGCTTCGGAAATTTCGCCACGGCCTCAGTTTTTGCGGGGTCTGGGCGGACGCCTTCTGCACTGATGACATGGCCGAGAAACAGTAGCTCACGGAAGCCGAAATGACATTTCTGCGGTTTTATCGTCAAGTCTGCTGACCTGATAGCAGTGAGCACAGCCCGGAGCCTTTCCAAGTGTTGCTCGAAGGTAGCAGAGAAGACTACAACATCATCAAGATAAACCAGGCACGACTGCCATTTCAGACCAGAGAGCACTGTGTCCATCATCCGCTGGAATGTGGCGGGCGCTGAACAAAGGCCAAAGGGAAGTACCTTGAACTCATATAAACCGTCCGGCGTCACAAACGCTGTCTTTTCGCGATCTCTTTCGTCAACTTCTATCTGCCAATATCCACTTTTAAGATCCAGTGAGGAAAAGTACCTGGCATCTCGTAGCCTATCCAAAGTGTCGTCGATTCTTGGAAGCGGATAAACATCCCGTTTTGTGACGGCGTTCAATTTCCGGTAATCAATGCAGAAACGTAAAGTCTGGTCTTTTTTCTTCACAAGGACAACAGGCGACGCCCATGGACTTGATGAAGGCTGAATTACGTCGTCCTGGAGCATTTCTTTAACCTGATTACCGATAGCTTCTCTTTCTGTTGGTGACACTCGGTAGGGATGCTGGTATATAGGCCTCGCTGACTCGTCGACAATGATGCGATGTTTGGCGATAGGTGTGCGTCGGACTTTAGATGACATCGAGAAACATTCGGCGAATTCCCTTACAAGGCCCTCTATTAGCTCTTTTTTGACTTGGTAGTAGTCCTGGCTCGATGTCAATGGCTCCAAGGACGTCTTGCAAATCAGATTCATTGGTTTCAGAAGTGTGCAGCTCTGTAACCTGAACGAAATCGTGCAGACTGGCGATTACAGTTCCCTTTGCAACGTGTTGCACCTCATTTCCAAAGTTTGTAAGCAAAACATTCGTACATCCCCCACGTAGCTGAACAAGGCCTCGTGCCATGCAGATTCCTTTTTGAAGTATGAGTGCGGTGTTGTTGTCAGCAAATCCTTCGAATTCACTGAACGCTTTGTTGGTTACTGCGACGGATATGCTCGATCTCGGCGGTACCATGACGTCATCATCCGCAATACAAAGGTCATATACGTTTTCTTCAGTGTCGAAGGTAGCGATAGCGTGCCTCGTCGAGAATGAGACGCAAGATTCTCGCAAGTTGATGACAGCGCCGTTCAGTCGTAAGAAATCCATGCCGATAATCAGATCTCTTGAACATTCGGGCAGCACAATAAAGCTGGCGACGTACGTAAAACCCCGTATTCCGATTCTTGCGGTGCATATTCCAGTTGGGTCGATAAGGTGCCCTCCTGCTGTGCGAACTTGTGGTCCCTTCCAAGGAGTCAGTACTTTCTTCAGTATTTTAGAAAGCTCGCTACTTATTACTGAATAATCTGCACCTGTATCTACCAGCGCGATGACTTCGTAGCCATCAACGAACACACGCAAATCGGAAGCAACGTCGCTACCAAAGCACCGGTTTCTGAGTCGGTCGTCGTCGTTCGGAGTCTGCGATGGAGGTTTTTCTGCGTTAGCGTCGACAGCGGCCTTGCCTCCACAGGTCGCTGACTCTAGTTTTCCCGACCCGGGCTTGGTGAACGACGCCTTGGGGGGGTTGCTGAAAAGCGGGGGCTCGACGACCTAAACCTCCCCGATGTCGTTGCTCGAGGTTGGTGTTGTTGGAAGCCAATGGAACTTTGACGACTCGACAGGTATTGTTCGATTTCGAAGGGGCGCTCTCCATTTCGTGGCCGAGGTGCATTTACAGGGAAACCACGAAGTCCTGCCTGGCGATATTGGCACGTTCGGTAGATGTGACCAGCCTCCCCACAGTGGTAGCAAAGGGGTACTCTGTCGGGAGTACGCCAGACATCGCTCTTCCCGAGTCTCCTCTCGGGTGGTGGCTGTAGGGGGCTCGGCGGCATCGGGTACTGCACAGGTGTAGTGGCTGCGATGTCCGCACGTCCGGGAGCTCCTCGCTGTAGCACATCGGCATAGGTGATTCTCGGCTGCTGTTGTAGTGGCGCTTCTGGCTGTGCGCTGAGCTGAGGTTCCCGTACCACCTGCCTAACCTCCTCACGGATCACGTCGGCCAGGGACGAAAGCATTGGAGCGTTCTGGTCAAGGCGCTGCTTCTGGAGCTCTTCTCGTACAACAGACCGTACTAGCTCCCGTAGTACTTCCATGCTGTTTCCCAAGACTGGTGGCAATAAGTCCAGAGAAGTGATGTTCGTGTCCCGGTTGTATATCCTTGCTCGCTGTTGTAGCGTCCTTTCCATCGTAGTCGCCTCGGAACGAAACTCAGCGACGGTGCGCGGCGGGCTCCGAATCAGTCCGGCAAATAGTTCCTGCTTTACGCCTCGCATCAGATGACGCAGCTTCCTGTCTTCGCTCATGTTTGGATCCGCTCGGCGGAATAGGCGAGACATGTCTTCCACGTACATGGCAACACTTTCGTTGTTGCGCTGGCTTCTTGTTTGGAGGGCAGCTTCGGCTCTCTCTCTGCGGTCTGTATTCGGAAACGCAGCGAGCAGCTCCCGTCGAAAGTCATCCCATGACAGGAAGGCAGCTTCGTGGTTTTCATACCACGTTCGTGCGCTATCTTCCAGCGCGAAGTAGACGCTTCCAAGTTTGCGATCTGCCCCATATCCGTTAGCTTTTGCGACGCGTTCGAAGTGTTCAAGCCAGTCCTCTGCGTCCTCGAAGCTGTCGCCGTGGAAATGCTTTGGCACCATTGGCTGATTCACAACAATGTTAGCTGGCGTGACCTCAGCTGCCATGTCAGTATCGTCTCCGTTCACAGCCGTTGATGTTCTAAGGGAAGTCGACAAAGGTACAAATTCAGGACCCTCACCACGTAGGCGTCGACTGCAGCGCTGATGAACAGGGGTTAGCTCGTTGGGTCCAAGTCGCTGTGGTTCTGGACTGTGTTCCGTCACTCGAGAGGGGCTTGGCATCATACCCCGCACCTCCACCAAATTTGTAACGCACAGTTCAAAACACACTTTAATAAACTAACGTATTTGGGGCGAACTTGTGCCCGGGAATGAAAAAAACAGCTAGAAGGAAATCTACTAGCAGTCCAGGGAACAGTCTTCTTCTTTCTCCTTCACGTTTTCTTGTGTCTCGCATGGGTCGCGCGCAGCTGCTGTAGACTGGGTCCCGCAGGCACGTGCTCTCCGCCACACTTTGGTTCCCTCGTATGCCGCCAACCGTTCGGAGGGCATAGGGATCGGCCAGCGCGCGTAACTTGAAATCACACTGTGTCAATATGCACTCCATGGGCGTGTGCTGTGGAACAACTTTCATTCTTTCTGCCGCGAGCTGCACGCGTCCCGTGGCGTGTTCCGAGCTGTTCGAAGGCCGCCTGTGTTTCCATTGTAGGTGTCTGGGCCTGCCGCCGCACAGAGCCCTTCAGAGACGAGGACGAGACACTGAGCAACACATGTTTATCATTTCAAGACTCGACCGGGACTGACTTCCAGCGGCCGCTGAGCGCGAGCCGCGAGAGTGCTTGTGTCGCATCGTTCTCGTCTACCACCGGCGCGCTCACTGCTGCCGCTCCCATAACATATAAAAGTTACACACGCAGATGCCATAAGCGTGCGCAAGGTATCTTTTCAGGGGGAAAGGAGGGGGGGGGGGGGGGCGGGGGGGCGAAGGCTTGTTGCAGCGCCCACCCTCCCTGTTAAGTCAGTGTACCGGGCAGACTGCGCGCACCCCCCACTCCCCCCCCCCCCCCCCCCCCATGGTGATGAGGTTGGGGGAGGGGGCGCGCAGCACTCCCCCAACAATTCACAGCAGTAAAGCGACATGATTGCGCTGAGGGATTAGCGGGATAATTTCGCAGGGGTGTGTTCCGATGCATTTATCGCTCAAGTTATTTCGTAAATTTACAAAAACACGTGATGACTGGAAGCCAAGATGGCCTCTCTCAAAAACTAGAAAAATACGAATTTATCCGTCATTTTGACTGGCAGGTTCTATCTATCTCAAGAAGATCTATCGCAAGAAGAGATAGAAATTGACCGAAATTCAACGCCATTGTAACACTACATCCGCCCTTTGAAAGTGTGGTAAAAGAATTTTCTTCGAGATTACGAATACTTAGGTAAGATGAGTGAATGTTGCGCTAATTGCAACGGGTGATGGGACGTAGACGGATTTTCTGTAGACTGAAAAGTGGGACGTAAGTGTCCCGCTGTCGCACAAAGGGTGAAGGAGGGCAGATTTCCAAGATTGCTGCAAAGTTATCAGTCCTAAGTAATCGACAGCTAGCCACACATTCATAGTAAATAATGGCGAGATTGTTTCACCCTTCGAGATCAGTACAAAATATAATCTATACTTTAGCTCGGTGTTCAGCTACGAAATGTCAATCCAGCAAACTACGCATGCTGGTTTTATAAATGCCACCGTCGATGACATTCCAGTGACACAAGGGCAAGAAGAAGGTATTGACCGTTTGCGTAACAATTCACTTCCTGATCCTGAGGGCACCTGCCCTAAACGGCTGAAGCTAACCAAGGTAATAAGCTGAATTTTCACAGCGAGATTTCAGCAGCCTATCGACCCAGTTTTCGTGCCTGATGTATGAAAAAAGTGCTCGTGTAATACTTGCATTTAAACCTGGAGACCGTCTCGACCGACAGCCTAATTAGAATAGAAATTGTGTTCGACAGCAGTTTGTATATGCCAAAGAACTTTGCTGCGCACCAAAACCTGTTAATCTGGTGTGCCTCAGGGCTCGGGTCAGACTAGCTCCTTATTAGCAGCGAAGCTGTTAGGGAGGTCGTTCCTCGAGAGTCGATTGCAGAAAACTATCATCATCTTAACGGGTATGTGCCACTGTGCGGCCTACCAGAAAAATATCATCAAACACGGTATGTGCCACAGAAATTGTGTTAATCCCGTTACGCACCACTGGTACACTAGAAATAAAGAAGTCAACAGTTAGCCCAACAAATGGCTGCGAAGCGACGGCGGCGAGCCGAAGACCCCGAGCACGTACAACGAGAGAATACTAGAGAACGGGAGAAGCAACGGCGGCTGTGAGGAGACCCCGAAGCGATGGAAGGCATACGCCAACGACGACGTGCCCATAGATCTTTGAGAGGTGCGAACACTTGGTTTCAGCGCGAGTTTCTGTCTCTGGAGTTTCGACAACCGTGTCGTGTCTGAGGTTTAACGGGAACCTCTCTGCGCTGAGAATCAACGTAGGAACAACCTAGCATCACGTAGTCCAACAGAAACCTAGAATCTGCATCACCTATCCAAGGCCTAAAAACAACCCAGCAGCAACCAGATTAGTCTCCAGAATCGTCCAGTTGCGCCGTTTCAAGCCTTGCGCGGCTCAGGGCAACTTCGCCCCCCCCCCCCCCCTTTTTTTTTCCATTCCAACAAAGTTGTCTGCACAAAAATCACCAATCGTCACGATACCATTTTCCTGCAGCCGGACCTTGGTGAAATCGATAAGTGGTGAGCGTTGGAAACAGACTCGATCTACACCTTAACGCGAGAACTCGCGCAAGATATACCGTATAGTGAAACACACAGCGCAAATGATGACGGGGACACAAAAAGGAAACAGTGTTTCCTTCCTGTGTCCCCATCGTTATTTGCGCTGTGTGTTTCACTATGCTTCACCAACATGCCCAAATTCGCTCTATTGTAAGATATACCGAGTTGTGTCCCCATCGCCGCCGTGGTTACAGGCTGCGTCGTCGGTCATACACATGGGCAACACGTACTGTTAAACACAACGCCCAACCACAAGCTGCACCAAGCGGCAGCGTCGGCTCGGTAATGTCGTGATGAAAGTTGAACGCTCGATTCATAGAATATAATCTGACAGGCATCTATCAAATTTAAGTGCTGGGGAAACCACCCGCTCGTAGCTGTTTTGAAGTAGAGACACTTGCGACGAGATGCACCTCTGGCGCTCACAGTGACCCCATAGGCCTTGATTCGTGGAAAACCATTTGTAGAACTCTATAGACCTTTGCATAGGGTTAGGAGGACTGGTCTGGCAACCGCCGCTCTCCTCCTTTCTGGCTAGTGCGCGACGGCGTGGCGTGTGGTGCTCGGATAATTAAGTGGCGTTGTCGAACAATTGTTGCGTGTTTTAGGTCCAGCTGGGATTTCCTTCTCTTTTAATGCGATGTCAGCCAGAGAAACATTAGCGGGAAACCACTTTGCGATTTTTTGTTGCTCTTACAACCTCAGAAAACAGGAAACTGCTGTGTGAATAACTATGCGACATGTATCACAAAACGCGGAGTGATTGCGGCTTCGGACTGTTCGAGGTACATCGTTTGTGTTGCGCTGCAGATTCTAAATCGTGAAGTGCTGCAATATAATGACACCTGCAGCAGTGGGTGACATGCATATGCAGAGCCACAGGCCACAAAAGAAGTGCACGCGCTATCCACTCTCGAGTACACGCCCAAGCGACGCGTCTGGCAAGAGCCCTGCCGCTCTACCTCTACGTTCAATAAACCCTACCTGGACCTCTAAAGCGACGTGACACGACCAGAATGCCCAGTGTTCCGCGCAGTTTAAAACAAAAATCGGATTTGGCCAGATTGGCGAACAAATATAAGCGGTCAAGTACGCGTCTTTTTGTTAATATAGTTTAGTATGATCTGCTTGGCCTAGCGATTATCCTGATAGCTCGGCTGAACGCGGTGATCAGTGTAGTTGATGCAGCGTTGTTAGCACGGACGAGAAATCGCTTACTTTGCGGCGAGGCAACCGGCATGGTACATTTAATTTGTGATCCACACCGGCCTTGTAAAATCCGAACATCCAATGATAACTACATAAAAAGTTCATGGCGAGATGCTAGTCGGCATGTTACAACTTCCACAAGGCAGCGGGGTGTATAGACGATACGCGATATGAAATCTGTATAGTAAAAAAAAAACAGGAAAAAAGCAACGAAGCAAACCCCACGTTATTAGACAGCCAGAATTTCGCAAAATAAAAGAAAGAACACAGTACTTCTGCTAGAGGAAGGATTCACCTCCTGTGCCGATCATGGGCTCGAACTCTGGCACGCTTCGTGCCTCACCGGCAGAAGAAACTCTCTAGCCATCTTGATCTTATCGCCACCGAAAGCCAATTAAATATCGAGACCATATCCACGAAGTGAATGATGATTAGTGGGCGAAGCTCCGGAGGATAAATCTGGTAAACCGTGGATTCTCCGTACATTTTGCCCACTTGATCATACAAAGACGTGACACAAACACGGGGGTGGTGTGATTATATGTAGAATGTTTTATTATTCACATATTCGCAGTCATTTACACGTTTGTAGTCATATGAAATGCACCGGAGAGCGTAACGGGACACCATGTGTTGGACTAGCCAGTCGTCGTTCATGATGTCCGCGTTGAAGTCTCCGGCGAGTAGGAAAGGGCCGTGTTTGTATTCAGTTTCGTAGTGCAGCATCGCCTTCTCGATGTACTTGATGTTTCCGTTGTATAGGTTAGGTGCCAGATGCATAGTCATGACAACGATTCCGTTTGAGAGCTTCACAAGCCAAGCCAAGTGCACGATCGTTTTCATCCATGGCAGATAGAGAATGTGCGGTCTGGAACGCGCTTATTCTTCATCGTATAATGGTTACCTTGCATGTGCTGTGCCGTGATGGCAGCGTCATCGTCATCGCACTAGCGTGGCTACCCCGGGGGAGTGATTGACAAGTCTCGACCTTAAGGAGCTTCGCCCCCTAAAAGAAGCGTGGCGGCATGTCAACGTCAGCATCGTTTTTATGTACCAGCACCTTCCTGTCAACGCCTGTAATTTCGTCCACACCGGAGGGCAACAAAATAAACGAGCGAGAAAGAACCGGTCAGTTGTGTCACTTAAACATAAAAAAAAAAAGAAAAAAAAAGATACACGACGGTTTGTGAGCAGCAAAAAGATTCCGTCCTCGCCATGAAATCGAGACTACACGCTCAGGCACGACCACATGTACGAGCGGTAGTAACAGCATCAACAAACCGTGAATGAAAAAACAAACTAAAAGATTACAGTCCAAGTAAAAAAGATTCATTGTGCCCCTAACTGGTGCGAGAACTTGCTTGCCCTGCTAGAACAAGTTGAAATATCTGCGCGTTTTCCAACGGAAAAAGAGCGCCGAAAATATATGACATCAAGCACTTGCGACACGTTCGCACCGTTGTATATTTACGTCTTTGATCCTCAATGGATCAAACCTTTCCAGGACGTTTCACAGACTCATTTCCTACCTAGACTGCATCACTTGATACGATATTCAGCGCGCCTGAACGAGAAAAACCGACTGCAACTGCATCGAGGAGCTTCGCACATGCCAGTAGGTTGTCAGACCAGAGACGGCGCCGCCCCCTAGGCGATATGACGGCGCCCACGAAAAAAGGTCTGTATATAGGGCAAACAAATCGAAAATTTCCAGCAGTTTATGGTCGCGATCGAGGCGACTGACCAATGACGCGGTGCCTTCCGTTACGATTTCTTCAATTTATGCGAATATCATCGAGTCTGTGTTACTACATTCACGGGGGAATAATTTAACCAACACCACATAGAAGAAAGTGCACCAATGTCATGAGCAGCCGTGGACGCTGCGCGAAAAACGCCGCAAGCGTAACCAAGCACGCAACCCGAGGGCTTTATGACAAGACTGCTTCAGCCTTTTCGTTAAGTACTAGTCTTGCCCGAAAGAAACTTGCGGAATTCGGAAAAGCACGACTCCAAGCCTTCAGGCTTCGTTATGAGAAGACGCGATAACGCTGCCTATCTTCCACTGAGCAGAAATCGATTCTTCAGCCACAAAATCAATCACATGATTCCCCTGTTCCCAGAAACCGTATATACGCGCACAGCCTTGCCACTGATCTATACTGTCATAGGGAGTACCTTGACAAAGCGTGACTAACTCTCAGATGTGACCCATCCCATAAATTAAGACATCGTCATTATGACCAAAACATGGCTGAATGCAT
>JALIZH010029291.1:0-11317 GCA_030522465.1 Rhipicephalus appendiculatus | reverse complement strand
AAAAGACTCCTGCAGCTGCCCCCCCCCCCCGCCCCCAAAAGAAAAAAACAAAAAAAGAAGAAACGAGGCGTCAGACTGGACGAGTTGAGTACATTGTACACAGCCTCTGTTGCAACTTCCGAAGAAGAAGAACTTGCTCCGTTCAGCTTTGCCCGTTTGACCAGCAGGTCGGGCATGAGTTTTCTACCGCATTAAAGCCTTTAATTTCTTTACCGAAGGCGTTTGTCTCTTCAAAGTGGTGCCGAAACCCTGGGAACGAACCAGGGACCTTTAGCTATTGCCGTGTCGTCGACCACTTCGGCCATATCATCGTTGGCGTAATTGGAGATGGCCGCGTGATACGTTGTCATTAACTCCGTGTTTCGAAGAAGCCTCCTTGTCATCTGACTTAGCCGCCTTTGTGCTGCGGCCTTGTTGTCATCGCGTAGAATATCCGTCTTCCTCGGAAGTCTTACTTCATAGCGACCATTCACTTGGTAGATGGTCTCCTTAAAATATGTCAGAACATGATCGTCCTCGTTCTGTGGTGATTCCATCCCCACGGAGTCAACGTTCCAAAATCTTTCGATTGCATCGTTTATATGGCCAGCTTGTACGTTCAGAGCCATGGCTTCCGTGCACAGTTCTGTCAAGTGGGTTGTCGCTGGTCCGTGAACTGTCCAGCCAAATACTGTTTCCACTGCCCTTAAACCTTGGTTTAAGGACTGTGTTTGGCCTGTCACAAGTTCCCAGTAGTGGTCGACTCCGATTAGAAGCTCCATTGACGTTTCGTCAACGTGACTGGCTGGCAAGTCGAAACCACCAATTATAAGGCCGTGGTTTGACATTTCTTTTAGTTCGCTGTCTTGAAGTACTGGAACCGGTTGATTGCAAATCTTCTCAATGACAAGTGCATCTATGCTGTATCTTGAGACTTCATTTGTGCCCTGGAGGTGCAGCGTAACCTTTCGAAAGCTTCGTTTGTTATTATGCCCGCCGAGGGATCCCACTGACAAATTTTCGTGGCCTGTCGTTTTGCACTTGAGTCGTTTCGCAAGTCAGCTTGTCACGAACGTTCTCTGACTTCCGACGTCAAAAAGAATGCGCGTGACAGCACTTGTCCGACCGGAAGATACATGTAGGATCGCGGTTTGAAGGTAAATGAGTCGTGGTCCCGTGACCGCTGGCATCTGAAGGGGTGTGGCCGCACTCTCAGAATTGGAACCCATGACGCTTGGCTCGCACATGGTCGTCGCGTGTTGTCGATGGCATTTAAGGCAGTTGACCTTTCTGTGGCAATCCTTCGCCAGATGAGATTTCATTGTGCATTTGAAGCAGCGCCCATTTTGCTGAAGCTTGGTCTTCTTGTCTGTGATAGTAAGCGCGGCTTTGCAATGTTCGGTAGCATGTTCGTCGCTGTTACAGAAGAAACAGACAGTTCGTGTGCGGTACTCTGAAGTATGTGCTACTTGTTTCGACGTGTTCGATTTGAATGGCTTCTGGTATGATCTGCTTGCTTCAGTTTGTTTAGCTCGCTTGTTTCGGTCCGTTTCAACGCTCCAGGACTCGCAGCGTTCTCGTGCTTCTATTTCTCTGCTGATAAAGTCAAGCAGAGATCGTAGGCTGTTCTGCGATGCGGAAGACGTCGGATCATCTACTGCGTCGTTTCCACTAGGCGACGAGTGTTCGTTGATTTGTTCGCCACGCCGGTAGTACTCGAGTACCAGCTCTCGTGGTAGACTTCGGAGGATGATCGGTTGTAGAACGGTTGAGAACGATTCCTCTGTAATCTTCAATGCCCGGAGACCACGAATATTAGCCTCGATGTCGTCATACAAGCGACGCAATCCGCGTACATCTGCTGTTGACCGAACGGGTTGCGAGTCGATGAGGTGCTCGACGTGGTCTTTGACAATGATGTCTTCCTTAGCGAATCGAGCAATGAGGATGGCCCGTGCATCTTGATAACACCTCGAACTTGCAGGCAGTCCGGCGATAGCAGCAGCGGCGGGGCCTGTCAGCGCTGATCTCAAATAGGCAAACTTGTCTACATCCGTCAAAGTCGGGTTCTCGTGGACTGCGGTTTGAAACTGTTCCCAAAATGTAGGCCAGTTGCGAGGCGTTCCGTTAAACTTCAAAAGTTCCAGACGAGGAAGCCTTATGCTGTGACTAGAAGTCGGTGTATCCGCTGCGGTACGGTTTAGGTTTGGCGGTTACGGTTACGTTGGTTACGTTGGCGGTACGGTTAGGTTGGTTCTTAGACTTCCTCCAAGAATGAAATAAATGAAAATGAACAACAGCTTGTTTCGAAGGCTCCAAAATATCTTCTTGCTGTATTGCCGTAATCAAAGGAAGCAAGAAAAGAAGAAGGGTCAGACTGACGACCCGTGAAAGCATCTTTTTTCGTCCAAAGCTGCTTCACTGGAAGTGAACGCAGAGCCACAGAGCATGCGGTTTGTGCTCTTTCATTTGAGGAGTAGATAATTGAATACGACACATTTCTGGAGTAAATGAGGGAATTTCGAGCTCCAGCCACCGCTCGAATTGAAATGACAACTTAAAGGACTATGAAGCAGTTACGGCAGGGCCGACCAGTGGGTGCGCCACTGGTACGACCGCTCTGTCGCGGAGTAGCCCAATACTATCGAACTGGGAAGCTTGCCGAGACTCACCCTCCTCGTCTTACTTGAGCGCCTTGGAGATCAAGTCGTAGGCTCGCTTACGATGTTGTGTCAAGCGGATGAGCGTGCTTGTGTCGGGCTCCGCACTGGACGCCGCGTCCGAGCTGCCGCTGGCCGCCGACACAAAGCCGTAGTGGGGCTCTCCGTGGCGAGCGCTGCGGCCGCCGTGGATGAAGGAGACCAGCACAGTGTGCAGACTCGTGCACAGCCCACTTAACAGAAACCAGCAAACAACATGGATGATTGCCTTGGCGGCGGACCAGTCGCGGGGCGCGATCTCCGGCGGGGCGACGCCGGCAGCCACCTGCACGTAGCCATAACAATCGACTAGTCTGCCAAGCCAGGCACCGGAAACTCTCAAGCAAGGCACCGGAAACTCCCGTCCCTTCACTTTTCCCTAGCCTACTGTAACTACTGGCCAAAGCTCGGTAGAGTTGGCTGTCACCTGTTATGACTAGAGGCCGGATTTATAGGCACTAAAAAATCTCGCTTTAGGCGCCAAAAACAGGCAGGCAAAACACAGTTTTAGGCCCCGAAAATCGTAAATATAGGCACAATAAATATTTGCAAAAACTCAAATTTTTGAAGAGACACGTGTGCGACCTGTGCCTACGACAGGAAAGCAAACAAATGTTATTGTTTATGATGGCACAAAGGCGTCATTGGTTTAACATAGCCATGCTATTGTCCGTTTTCCCGCACGATTTCCAGATCACGGTCTCTTCTTTTTATTGTCCAGCATTGGTGAGTTAAGTGTCCGCCGTCAAATAAACACGCTTCTGGGTCTCTTTATTTTAGGCATGGCTGAGAAGAGCAGCCCAGTAGCCAACAGCCAGACCGCTAAAAGGCAAGAAGGGTCTTTTAGCCTCGTATTGGCCGAGTCTAATCGCGCAGGGTCAATTTATCCTCTGTCTGTGAACACCTTAAAGGGCCCCTTACCAGGTTTGAGCATTTCGAGCTGGCAAGTGTAATGCATGCACTGGGCGCTCACGATAACGTCTGCTAAGATTTTCAACGCTACGCGTCCCGGAAAGAGGTGAAATGTCAGACTAAACGCCGCTTGCCCTTGATCTCACGGGCGCGCGCACCAATATGGAGGTGACGTACAACAAGGAATGGTCCTGCGTACGTCGGAGTAGTACGTGTCATTGCGAGAAATATTGGAAGCGACATGTGTATTTCGTGCAATTATTATTATTATTATTATTATTAGGGTTTAATGGCGCAAAGGCAACAATGGCCATAGAGCGCCAAAGCAATGTAAATTATAAATGCATTGGTGCGATCAATGACAATGGCTTGCTATAACTTGGCTGTAAAGGGCCTAAAATGTAGCGCACTAAAAGTGCGTAAAATAGATATACATGTTAAAATTATGATAATGACATAGAATATGTGCAATGAATGTCAGACACGTGCTTCCTAGAAGCGTATACTGTGGAGATGGGTACTAAGGGTGAAGCCGCAAAACAACGATCATTTTAATACAATGCCTGATTATTTGGTATGTTGGTGTGCAAGTTGAATTCATTTGTTCATGATGGTAATGTTGGTATCGAGAGCAGTGATGATAAAGTGCATAAAAGATAAAAAGAAACGTTGCACATAGGACTACAGTAAGTCAGGGGCTGCAGACATATCTGGTGGCTTATATCAAGGGGCCCTACCGCGGTAGGGCCCGACAAGCCACCGATATCACCAAAATAAAGGCTAGCCTTGCCCTCAGAGTTGAGGGCTGGGCTGCGACCTATGTTTCCAGAATATACGTTGTAGAAAATGAACGTCGCTTAAAAAGTGTAAGAGCTTGTTAAAAGAAACCACGGGGCTGTCTGATAAGAAAAGTGATGGATGAAGCAGGATATGCCTTTTAAATATCTCAGGAAAGTGGCGTTTTCGCTCTACCTCCATTTCAGTGCATTCGATAAGAACGTGTAGAACGGACAGGTTCTCTCCACATCTCTCGCATATTGGTGCGTTTGAGCCGTTTAAAAGAGGAGAGTGAGTGCTATAGGTATGTCCTATACGGAGTCGGCATAAAACAACTTCTTTGTATCTATCACGGCAGGGGAAAACTAGGTTTTTTATACGAGGTTGCACTCTATGGAGCTTGTTGTTGATTTCGAGGTCCCATTCTTTCTGCCACCTCTCACGTAGGTTGCAGTGGACAAGTGCTTTTAGGTCTTGGTATGGCACACTGTTCACGTCAAGGCTGCTTTTTTGCGCGGCTACTGCTGCGCAGGCATCCGCCCTCTCGTTCCCATCAATACCGACATGGCCTGGTACCCAGCATACTGTTATCTCCGAGGTGCGTTGATATGCCGTAATTAATTGCCTTTCCAAATCACCGAGGACTGGATTTTTGTTTGGTTTGCCACTGTTCAATGCACGAACGACGCTCAATGAATCTGTAAATACGACTGCTTTCTTGATGTTGCGATTACCAATGTATTTTATGGCAGTTAATATTGCATATGCTTCTGCGGTAAAAATACTGGTGTGCGTGTTGAGTCTTTGTGAACTTGCGAATTCAGGGCCGATGGCAGCGGCAGATACAGAGTGTCTACTCTTCGACGCATCTGTGTAAAATTGGTGGCAGTCGCGATATTTGTATTGTAGTGATAGGAAATGCTGCTGTATAGCTTCACGAGGATGGCGCTGTTTATCTATGTGGCAGAAAGACATGTCACATTTTAGGTCAGCTTTTTCCCATGGTGGGAGCCACTCCACGGAAGGTGCTTTAGTGACTTCTTGTAGCGGTATTTCGGCTTGAGCGGCAGTCGCGGTACAGGTCAGACTGAATGGTTTTGGCAGAGACGGTCGCTTTTCAAAAAACCGTAGAGCAGAAGTGTCGGCCACGAGTTTTGCACAGGGATGTGTCGGAATGGAAAATAGTTTGAGTGTGTACATGAGACTACAGCATTCACGCTCGAGTTGCATGGGCCACTCGTTTGCCTCGACGTACAGACTGCTAACGGGACTCGTGCGAAACGCACCAGTAGCAAGACGAATGCCTAAGTGGTACACTGGATCCAGCATTTTAAGTGCCGTTTTTGAGGCTGATTGGTACACTACGCAGCCATAGTTCAGCCGACTTTTAACAAGACTGTTAAACAGCGATATCAGACATTTTTTGTCAGTTCCCCATGATGGATGCGACAGCATTTTGAGCAAGTTCATCGTTTTCAGACATTTCAACTTGAGTGCCTTAATGTGAGGAATGAAAGACATACGACTATCAAAAATTAGGCCAAGAAACTTATGTTCATTCTTCACACATATGGGGGAGCCACTGATTGTGATACAAGGGGCCGGCTGAACAGTACTAGATTTACTAAATAGGACACAGACAGTTTTGTCAACATTAACTGCAAAACCATTCTCATTTGCCCATTTAGAGACACGGTTCACACCCAGCTGAATTTGCCGCTCGCAAATGGACAAGTTACACGACCGAAAGCTTACTTGGATATCATCTACGTAAACAGAGTAGGATATTGTCGGTGGGAGAGCAGTGCGTAGAGAATTCATCTTTACTATAAAAAGGGTGCAGCTGAGAACTCCGCCCTGCGGGACTCCGTTTTCTTGTATGTATGTTTTGGAGAGCGCTGTACCGACCCGTACTCGAAATTTCCTCTCAGAAAGGTAGCTGTGTATAACGTTGTATAGGCTTCCGCATATACCGTAGCTATCCAAGTCCCTTAGTATTCCATAGCGCCAGGCTGTATCGTATGCCTTTTCAAGGTCGAAGAAAACAGAGAGGCAATACTGTTTGCGCACAAATGCTTCCCCTATATAACGTGAATACTGGGCTAAAAGCGGCAGTGGCGTCGGAACGGTAACTGCAAGAACTGGACGGGTGCGGGCAGCGTTGCAGCAGCAAAACAGGCCAGGCAGCTCCAGCTCGTGCCTCGCGCGAAGCTGTCGATGCGGCTGCAGCGCTGGGCGTTCCTCTTCACTACAATTCGTCCCCCCGTCGGAAAAGGAGCCATCCTGGCGACTCACGGGGAACATAGTACGAGCGGATCGTAATAGGGCTTTAGGCGCTGTACGTGGACGGTTTCACGGCCACGAAAGCGCTGGTCTGTTGATGGCGTAACTGGTTCGATGGTGTAGTTGACAGGTGACGTCTGCGCAACAACACGGTAGGGTGCCTGATATTTTGAAGCAAGCTTGGAGGAGAGGCCCGTAGGGACAGCTGGAACCCAGAGCCACACTAGGGAGTCCGGAAGAAAGTGAGGGTACGGGTGGTCATCGTCATGTCGAGATTTCTGTCGCCATTGGTCGACGGTTGTGAACGAGCGGGCGAGCTGACGGCATTCCTCGGCGCGGCGGGCAGCTTCAGAGATGGGCGTAGACTCGGAGGAATCGGGTCGGTACGGCAGGATGGTATCGAGCGTGGTCGAAGGTTCTCGGCCATATAAGAGGAAAAATGGCGAAAAGCCTGTAGTTGCTTGTGGAGCCGTGTTGTAGGCGTACGTCACAAAGGGCAAAATTAGGTCCCAATCGGAGTCATCTGAGGCAACATACTTGGAGATCATGTCGCCAAGGGTACGGTTGAATCTTTCCGTCAACCCATTAGTTTGGGGATGGTAGGCGGTAGTGGTACGATGAACGACACGACATTCGGAAAGGAGTGCGTTGACGACTTCGGAAAGGAAGACGCGTCCCCTATCGCTGAGAAGTTCACGTGGTGCGCCATGACGGAGAATGAAGTTCCGCAAGAGGAAAGATGATATGTCGCGGGCTGCGGCAGCAGGAAGAGCGGCTGTTTCCGCGTATCGCGTCAGGTGGTCGACTGCGACGACTACCCAGCGGTTTCCGGAAGCCGTGCATGGAAGGGGGCCCATACAGGTCAATGCCAATGCGGTCGAAGGGTCTGGCCGGGCACGGGATTGGCTGGAGCGGAGCAGAGGCGTGCTGAGGAGGAGCTTTGCGTCGTTGGCACTGGGGGCATGACCGAATGTACTTGCGCACAAAGGTGTACATGCCTCGCCAATAAAACCTGGAGGAAAGTCGGGCGTATGTTTTGAAGACGCCTGCGTGTGCGCACTGCGGGTCAGCGTGGAAGGCTGAGCATATTTGAGCACGAAGATGGCGGGGTATGACGAGTAACCACTTGCGGCCATCAGACATGTAGTTCCGGCGATAAAGGAGGCCATCGCGGATCTCAAAGTGAGAAGCTTGACGGCGCAATGCTCGAGGAGCTGAAGGTAAAGTTGACGGGTCGGAAAGGAATCGCAGAAGGGCGCTGATCCAGGCGTCCTTGCGTTGCTCGAACGCCATGTCGCAGCCGGCTGGGAACGAAAGTATTTCTTCCACGGCAGATAGGCAGGCAGCGCCTTCGGTTGACACAGGCGAGCGTGATAGGGCGTCGGCATCGTTGTGGCGGCGGCCAGACCTGTAGACAACACGCATGTCGAAGTCTTGCAACCGCAAAGCCCAGCGAGCTAATCGGCCAGAGGGGTCCTTCAGCGTGGAGAGCCAACAAAGGACATGGTGATCTGTAACTACGTCGAAGGGACGGCCATATAGGTAAGGTCTGAATTTACCAAGTGCCCAAATTATGGCCAGACATTCCTTCTCCGTAACAGAATAATTCTTCTCGGCCTTAGTTAGTGTACGGCTTGCGTATGCGACCACGTACTCGTGGAACCCAGATTTGCGCTGCGCGAGCACGGCGCCGAGTCCAACACCGCTGGCGTCGGTGTGAACCTCAGTCGGAGCAGTAGGGTCGAAGTGACGCAGTATTGGTGGTGAGGTTAGCAGACAACGCAGCTCTTTGAAGGCATCGTCACAGGCGGGCGACCAAGCGTAAATTTTCGAGTCGCTCCGTAGGAGCCGATTCAAGGGAGCGCTGATGGTCGCGAAATTCCGAATGAAGCGGCGAAAATAGGAACAGAGGCCAAGGAAGCTGCGCAGCTCTTTTAGAGACGTAGGTCGAGGAAAATCGGCGACTGCCCGAAGCTTGGCGGTGTCGGGAAGTATACCGTCTTTGGACACAACGTGGCCGAGGATGGTGAGCTTACTTGCGCCGAAGCGGCATTTCTTCAGGTTGAGCTGAAGGCCTGCGTCAGTGAGACACTGGAGTACTTCCTCTAGCCTGCAGAGATGCGTGGGAAAATCTGGTGAAAATATAACCACGTCATCTAAGTAGCACAGGCACGTTTTCCACTTAAGACCCCGCAAAATGTTGTCCATCATCCGCTCGAATGTTCCGGGCGCGTTGCAAAGACCAAAAGGCATGACACGGAATTCGTAAAGGCCATCAGGTGTGACGAAGGCCGTTTTAGGTCGGTCTTCAGGTGCCATGGGGACTTGCCAATAGCCGCTCCGCAAGTCTATAGAAGAGAAGAACTCCGCGCCTTGGAGGGAGTCAAGGGCATCGTCAATTCTCGGTAGAGTGTAAACGTCTTTCCGAGTTATTTTGTTAAGACGACGGTAATCAACACAGAAGCGAATCGACCCGTCCTTCTTCGTAACGAGAACGACTGGAGATGCCCAGGGGCTATTCGAAGGCTGGATGACGCCACGCTTGAGCATGTCAGCTACTTGGTCGTCGATAACGTGGCGCTCTGTCGCGGACACACGATAGGGTCTTTGTCGCAGTGGCGCATTAGTACCTGTGTCGATGCGATGACATACAGCTGACGTGCGGCCGAGAGAAGCATGCTGGGAGTCAAAGGAAGCACGGAACTTGTCCAGGAGGCGTAGAAGCTGGGCGCGTTGCGAAGCGGTTAACGTGTCGGCGATGGAGCTGCTCAGTACGTCAGGCGCAGTGGTCGGCTGCGAAGGGGTACAGGTCACTCCGGTGACTTCGTGTTCGGCGGAAGGACCAGTCGGCATGTCGATGATTCTAGAAGGGGCGAGACTGTCAACACGCCCGATGCACTCGCCACGAAGCAGTGTTACAGGACACGACAACTGGTTCGAGACGAGCAGTTCTGCTGACGCCGTCATGAATTTCCAAAAGGGCATAAGGCAGCGGCGAACACTTTCGACGAACGAAAACGGCAGATGGCGTAAAAAGGGCGCTCGAGTCCGCGATAGCGTTGCAGGACACCGTGGCAAGGGTAAAAGAGTGCGGCGGTACGGTAACGTCTTCCGCCACAAATAGTTTGTCCCCGGTTTCGACAGCGTCAAATAACGGCGCGTCGCAAAGCGCTTGAAATGCCACCTGAGCGCGAGAGCAGTCGATGACGGCCTTATTAGCGGAGAGAAAGTCCCATCCCAAAATGAGGTCATGGGAGCAGGAATCCAGCACTAGCAATTCGACGACGTAGAGGAGGCCGTCAATCACAAGGCGAGCAGTACAGGCAGCGGCCGGCGTGATGACACGCCGTTGTTCCGGCGCGCTGTTCCGGCCCGTTGTTCCGGCGCGCAGTTAGAACGCTGCTGTGAATGGGCGCCCGAAGACGTTTGGGCCCGGAGCACCCATGGCGATGAAGCACAATATTACCGTTGTCAGAAGAGCCGTATTTAACGACCATAGGACATAGGGCCATAGGACCGCGATATAGGACCATAGGACCGCTACATAGCACCATAGTACCATAGTGACCATATCTATCTGTTAGCCTTTAAGATGTTAGGAGTGGTGCTGCTGAGTGGAATGGCGGCTCTTCTATCAATATAGCCACACAACTGAAAAAATTGTGGTTCATCCCTCTGATATAGGAATCGGTATGACACACGAAAGTAAAACATCTCTTCACAGAAGTAGTTGAATGTTTATTGCACATTGATATATAATATCTGTTGGTGTTTAGTGACTACAGCACCCTTAAACGTTGATGCACCCATGCTGGCGCGTGGTGACACATCTCCATCACGACAACCAACGACTCGCGACCGGGATACATTTTCTGTAGAGAGTGCATTGCGCGCACAGGAGCATCGCGCAAATCACACATGAACCACAGGTGTTCGCAAACCGTGGAACGGGTTTTCACTAAATCGTTTCGTGAACTCATGGTGCACTGCAGCGAAGGGTGCATGATTTAGGGTCGCCGACCGTCCTGTAGATGTGCTAGGCATGCGGCGTCGTGTTAGCGAGCAGCGTCCGGCTGGTGGACCGCTTCGGCGAAAGTACGATCATTTCGGTCCTGCGTCGGTGTGTGCAAGACAACCACTTTGGCTACGATGCGCTCAACTTCGGAAACGCGAGAGGAAGAGTTTTCAGCTTGGGCCGTGAACGTGCGCAGGCCTCCCGCTCCCCCCTGGCGCGTCCCCTCGCTGCTACCACGGCCGCTCGATCTCCACCGGCCGTGCTGCTACAAACTCTTGCGCGACATTCGCCCGTCGACGCCGTTGTCTTTCGGCGGCGCTTCATGCAGCAGTTCTCGTAGTCGGTGCCATCGCACTCGTATCAGTAGACGGCGGAGAAACACCGTTGGTGCATATGGAAGCTGCACACGCTAGCACAACGCGAAAGACAAAGCACGTAACTGCGTCTTCACCGCGTCAAACCTTCGCGTGTAGCGCGTCCCAATTACAGCCTCTGTTCGTCGCCTCCGAAATTAACTTCAGAAATATCGGAGCTGATTATTGGAGGCCACGCTCCGCTGTGCTGAGTAGGGCCAACGCTACCTAGGTGGCGTTGGTAGTGCGCATTGATGCAGGCGTCCTTTCGAATGCTGGCATCGAGGCGCGCCGTAGCG
>JALIZH010029290.1:0-11270 GCA_030522465.1 Rhipicephalus appendiculatus | reverse complement strand
GTTTACGATGCGCTACGGTGAGGCCTGCGTACGCTAAAGATTTATATACAAGCGCTTAAAAGGAACTGTGGTTCGTGTGATGCGACTTGCACACAAACAAACGCGTACAAGGAACTGCAGCAGGCGTGCGCGGAACGATAGTGCGAACAGCGGAAGGTAGAACGCTCCTCTCGCTGCGCTTGTGAAGGCGATTGAGCGGAGAGCGAAGATGGGCCCACTTTGCACCCTTGTGATTTGCACCCATGCTAACCGTGTCTCGACAAAACGCGCTTGTCGAAAACTCGAAACCTATGCAGCTTATTGCACCGGGTCAGATTGCTATGTATGTGTGGAGCAGAGCGTACGCGACGCTACTATATGTGCCTACTATATGTGAAGGCGAGTGGTGAAAGTGTGTTGGTATATTTTGCTACTAAATGCGAATTCATGATCGTGGCCTGGTATGAAAGCGTGTAATCTATTGGATCATAGACGCTGCAGCTGTGGTTTTCAAAGGCTAGACACACGGCTCCAAAAAGCCTTGGCCAAATTAGACAGTGGTCCACTACGTGAACCTTTCTCGGTATAGACTCATTGCAAGTGAAATTTTAGCTACTCACTCGCAAATGCGTATATATAAGAAACAAATAGAACGTGTAAAAACAGACGCACACATTAGATTAAGTGGGAGCGCTGACTGACACATGGGAGTTCATTTTTGTCTAATTAGGTAGAAGACTCGTCTGCTTCAACCCCTTATGAATAGGGATAAAGTGCAATTGATACATTGATCATCAGCAACCTGCGAACTTTCCTGGTATGGCGCTGGGCAATCTACAAAAGCCGTAACGCTGCACCTATCATTCCTGAATTGTATTCTTAACTGCAACTTGCTATCTGTCATCTAGAAATAAAGTTACATAATTTAAATCCCGCCAGAGTAACTATATTCTGATACACTATATATATATATATATATATATATATATATATATGTATATATATATATATACTACACAAGACGAAGCAGACTGCAGGGCTTTAAATCAGTGATACGTACACAAGCAAGAAAAGTTACTTTTATATTTTCTGGCGAGTGACTTTCTCTCGGCAATGTTTAGCATGCGCTAAAAGGGAGAGTAAGTCAGATTTTTTGCTGTACCCGTAAATCTCCGAAATTGGAGCTGTCGTGCTGGCCCAGGAAGCTTGTATACAAAATGGACATGTGATTCTTATTTTTCTAAAACACATTATACGAAAAGTACGATATGGCACCCGCAGTCCGTGCCTTTGAATAAGAAATTTCACTACCGTCGCGAAAAAAAAAATTTTTTTTTAATTACTCTGCAGCTCGCCCGGCTGAGCGCATACCAGCAGGGTGCGAATAATAGGTGACTCCGTGAAATATAGTTCTGGCTACTGGCGCTTCAAGTTGTTTTATGGATTTTCTGCAATATCAAGAACGACCATAAAGAAGGAATTAGAACATACATGCTTCTGCAGCCTAGAATGAAGGTTTAGCCACACAGATGAAAATGCTCCGTGTAAATGGAAATTTCGAAAAAATCCAAGCAGAAACAACTTTGCTCTGTTTACACCAACCTCCATTGCAACACATGGCCACACACTTTCACGCTCAGCATCACTATATACATTTCCCAACTTAAAAAGTGGGAAACAGATGTGTAAGAACATTATACGCTCAAAGGAGGAAACTGTTATGAGCGCAGTCGAAGCTTTCGTCGCAAGACATTGCTCTCCATTTCTGGAAACGGTTGAAGAAATGGCACTTAACCCAAAACAGGACCGCAATTATGTTTCCGGGTGGCTCAAATTGAGATAAAATGAAACACTGCTGCTCTTCTGGTGACGCTCGAATGAACGTTGCGCAGAACCTCACAGTGTGAAGGAAAAAAAAGCAGTATCGTTTATTCCCAGAAAGGCCCCCTCAACTGTTGGTGTGATTGTTACTTCGGGCAATATAATGTTTTTGCGCCTTCATTTCAGGATAAATAGAAGGCTCCACAATATTGTACATCTGTGCCGGAGAGCTTGTTCTCCTTTTGTTGGCGCCTATTCTTACTAACGAACAACGGTGAGCAAACCAAAATGGCGCCCTTTTTATATAATGATTCCATGTTTATGATCTTTGTGGTAATAGAATGAAATGCAAAATTAAAATGCATTGGAGAAGGTGCTATACATGACTCCCTCTGTTACATGCCTCACGAAGCTGTGCGACCGCCACCACTTTGCAAATTTATTCATTAGAAACGCCACCATAATTACTCTGGAGACTTTCCCGCTGATGTAGCAGGTCCACGTTGACTCGCGCAGCTCATTGAAATATTTACGTGGGAGCTGACAAAACAACTGCGCATCATACATTCTTGCGTTAAACAAGCGAAAGTGTATATACCTAATACCTAATAAAAGTAGAAGCGAAAGTCTCCCTGACAGGGTCATGGCTGTGAATGACTGGGCGCCTTTCGCACAATTTGTATCAATCATTGCGTTTATTGATGTACGCCCTGTCATGGAACTGAGTGTATCACAACCGTTCATTCACTTGGTGTTTGTCTTTATGTTAACATAAAGGTGTTTTATGCAGGGGCCCACCAATACTTTAGAGACGTATTTCTGTCACAGAAATGACGCCAGAAAAAATGCACAGGATCAGATGGCAAGGACAACAAGTTCTGTGAACGGGAGTTCAAACCATGACCTTTCGTTTCCCGACAACATATGCCCGGGCACGCTATCCACTGCGCTATGGTCACACACTCTGGAGGATTTACATACGCGTCTTTTAGATGTAAGCATCTTATGGCGAAGCTTAATCCGGTGGTGGTGGTGGTGGTGGTGGTGAGCGACGTGGCCTCCCTTACTGCGCATGCGCAAACCCTTTAAAAAAAACCTCCTTTACCCCTCTCTCTCCCCTAGGCATCCCTCCCAGCGGCAACCACACCCTCACTGCGCATGCGCCTCCCCTCCTCTCTCCCCTCCTACGCTTCCCCCTCTCTCCTCTAGGCATCCCTGCCCGCGGCGTCCACACTCCCACTGCGCATGCGTGTCCCCCCCTCTCTCTCCTCTCCTATGCTCCCCCCCTCTCTCCTCTAGGCATCCCTGCCCGCGGCGTCCACACTACCACTGCGCATGCGCGTCCCCTCATCTCTCCCCTCTCCTACGCTCCCCCCTCTCTCGCCTCGCGACGCCGACGCAGGCAGCTTCTGCTAGCGAGTTTCTTGGTTGAAAAAACCGACTGCTCGCGCTGCACAACCATTCACTGGCCACTCCGTATATATGGCAATAGATTTTGACTTGCAAGGTGGCGCCGGTTGGAGATTTCTCCTGTGCGTTGTTGAACAATAAAAATTCGCAGCGTGCGCGTTAATTAAAAATGGACTGCGGGTCTCTGTGTCCAGTCGGAGTCTTCTGTCTCTCATTGCCCATTAGTAGCGATTGGCATGTTCCAGTAGGAAACACCGCTCCATCACTGCGTGCTTTGCGCCTCCCCAGTTTTCTCTCCTGCGCAACGCTGCGATGAGCGCCAGCGTCAACGCCGCCGCCAGTGTAAGCGTTAGCGCGCGCTCCTTCACATCTACACATGGTTCCCTTTAGCGGGAGATGGTGTAATTTTTATATCTCACACTTTCCTCTCGCAGTGCTCTTGGTCGGTGTGATAGTGTAGACCTCTGGGAGCGCTTAAGTTAAGTAATGCTTCAGGACCGTTGCGTCCTGCAACGCTCGTGATGCTCCTGCAACGCTTCGTTGCTACGCGTCCGTCCCATTCGCCGCGTTTTCAATAGGAGAAGTGCAATTTTGTCATCTTCCTAACACACCGCTAGTTGGCGACCTTAGCCCAAGCATTGGCGTCGCTCATAGCATCCATCGATACCAAAAATAGCTCTGCGACGCGCGCCTACCTCGCCTGGCTGCAACGCCGCGTTCCGCGGTTACGCTGGCGCCGGGAAAAATTGTGGCCGGGCTACAGAGTAGACACGGCGCGAGTTGCGTTTCCCTCTAGCCCAGCCGAGGTGTTCAATAACTGCTTAACATGCCATGGAATGGCTACCTTAGCCCAAGTTCTACGTCCAATCAGCGACGCTCTTCTGGCTTTTAAATCGCTTTCTCTGATTACGCTCTCACCGTTAACCACTACAGCTACCACAAACGTTTGTTTATTCACAGATCATGGACGCTACACGTCGGGACGGAGATGTACCACCAAGCGTCAACGTGGGCACATCCACGTTAAATGGTGCTATAGCTGCCAGACACAATAGACATTCTACAAGCTTTCGTATCTAAACGTACAGTCAACATTTAACTACGCCTGTAAAGGCGTGTTTTACTTTCGTGTTATCCCCATTCCTATCATGGAGGGATCAACCATGTTTTTTTAAATTCTATTTTACCCGGGAGTACCTTCCCTTCCTCAACTCCCAGACTGAATATTCCTTGTTGTTCCGCATCCTACATTTCTGTCTTTTCCATCTCGCTGTCTTTTAGGAACGAGTCAGTCACCCCCCATAAGGAGCTTTCACTTTTGAAGTCCTATCAAGGCACTGCCAACAAGAAAAACCTGGTAAAACAGCCCCGTCTTCAGACTAGACAAGACACTCTGCGTTAATTTACGTTCAGCTGTTTGTCTGAAGCACTCGTCCTTCTTACGCAAACGTAGCAAATCGGTGGAAGTTCCGAGAGCCATTAGTGAAGACTTAGGCGAAGCTTGAACTACTTCTTTATCCGCTAGACGAGCTCGGAGTTTGTCGGTGATCAAGGCAACTCGTTTATTCTCGCGTTCAGTGACTGCGCGAGCTTCTGGGCGACCTGTCGGGTGCCGACCGTTGAGTATCGCGTAAGGCTCAGAAATGTGCCAAAATTAGTCCGCGTATATTTCAACACAGGCTTTCCAAGACTTCGAAACGAAGTCAATCGCTTCTTTCCGCCCAGGCTCCTAAGACTTAGTTTTGTCGTTAATGAACTGTCCTGCTAATCCTGGAGAAAACATGGAAGGTGTTCATTATCACCAAATCGCTGGTGCCGCAGGGTACTTTATAGTATGCGTCGTAGCTTTCTAATGCGAAGTATCGTTTGGGAACGACTTCATTTGATATAGCGTCGCCTTGGTCATCGTCATTGTATCTCTCTGTGAGTAGAAGCAGAGAATAACAATATAAGGAATTACACTAGCCTAAAACTGGGGTTATCGAATAAATAATGACCATGCACCTGGATGTCTACACTTTTTTTTAACAGACCGCCACTGGGAGTAATATGACGAAAAGAAAGTGAGAGAAAATTGATGGACATTGTTTTAATCTGTATAACTTGAGGCGGTCGTGTTCTTTCAAAGGTTTCAGCAGATGCCAGCAACGCAAAAGGGCATCAGCTCACAAACCCAAAAACGCAACACATGAACGTCGGTTCTGCGTTTTTGTTGGCCATACATGCTCTGTATGCACTTCGTATTAAGGCAGGTCTTCCGGAAAGTTTGTTTCATCTGGCGTCATTAGATGCAGTACGCAACTTAACATGAATTTCACTCCCTCCATTATATTTATTGGCAACAAAATAAAAAAGTTGCAAAATGAGAGCAAGCCTTATATAAAAATATACAAACGCTTATTATACGATCAAGTACGTACTAAATGTGTCCAGCTAAATGCGTCTGCACACCATTAAATTAAAGATCTGATGAGAGTCTCAGCCTGAGGTATTTGTTTATTAAGATCTTGGACTCATAATAAATAACAGCTCCACTTCCTGCATAATATTAAAATAAAATAGAACACCTCGGCTTGGCGACCATGGACCCTGCAGGAAGATGAGCATAGTTCAAAGCAGAGGATCGTTGCGCTGTTCAACCGGAATATGCGTGGCGTCGATGGGTGACATTGATGCAAAGAGCATTGATAGGAAGCTACATCGGAAGGTATCGGTGGCCAAGAAAGCGCATCAGCGTCAGTGTGCTTCCTGCCCGTCCTGTATACAACGCCAATGTCATATTGCCGATGAGCGAAGCGCTCATCGGCAGAGGCGACCTGATGGATCTTTCAAGCCAGCAAAGGGCGTGACGGTCGGTAACAACGTCGAAAGTACGACCAGATAGGTATGGATGAAATTTGCCGAGAGCTCAAGTGATGGCCAAACACTCATTTTCGTATGGTATAGCTGTTGTTTAAGCGCACTCCGACGAAGACGAAAGACGACAAAAGAACACAACAGCTATACCATACATTTCAACCAACTAGCCCAATTGTCGATTCTATTGCACTCATTTTCGGTCACTGAATAGTTCGCTTATGGCTTCTATCTTGACAACAACCTCGTGTTTTCATAAGATTTGCTGACGCACCGTGTTCATTGCGTGAGATACTGACCTGCCTCACCTCTGCCGGCCTCATCAAAAAAGTCAGTTTCATCTCAAGGGTGAAGCAATGAATGCGATAGCAAAAAATTGTAATGTTATACGAAGTGAGGCTGGCAGCTAACTCTTTTAAATGCGAATGCATTTCATAGTCGGGCTATGTCAGGCATCCGGCGTTGGCGTTGGGCGGCGTTGGCGTTGTGCGGCGTTGTCCGCGGAGGAGGAGGAGGAGGATAGGTTGAGGAGGTGTGTTCGCCGGCAGGTGTTAGATGTGAAGCATCTTATGGCGAAGCTTAATCCGGTGGTGGTGGTGTACGGCGTGACCACCCTTACTGCGCATGCGCAAACCCTTTCAAAAAAATAAAAAACCTCCTCTCTCCCTCTCTCTCCTCTAGGCATCCCTCCCCGCGGCAACCACACCCTCACTGCGCATGCGCCTCCCCTCCTCTCTCCCATGCTACGCTCCCTCTCTCTCCTCTAGGCATCCCTGCCCGCGCCGTCCACACTCCCACTGCGCATGCGCGTCCCACCTCTCTCTCTTCTCCTACGCTCCCCCCCTCTCCTCTAGGCATCTCTGCCCGCAGCGTCCACACTCCCACTGCGCATGCGCGCCCCCCTCTCCTCTCCTACGCCCCCCCCCGCCCTCTCCCTCTCTCGACTCGCGACGCGGACACAGGCAGCGTCTGCTAGCGAGTTTGCTAGCAGACGCTGCCTGTGACTGCTAGCGTCTGCAGCTCGCTAGCAGACTAGCGTCTGCTAGCGAGCAACGTCTGCTAACCGACTGCTCGCGCTGCACAACCGTTCACTGGCCACCCCGTATATATGGCAATGGATCTTGACCTCCAAGGTGGTGCCGGTGGGAGATTTCTCCTGTGCGTTGTTGAACAATAAAAATTCGCAGCGTGCGCCTTAACTAAAAGCGGACTGCGAGTCTCTGTGTCCAGTCCGAGTCTTCTGTCTCTCATTGCACATTAGCAGCGATTGGTATGTTCCAGTAGGAAACACCGCTCCATCGCTGCTTGCTTTACGCATCCCCAGTTTTAAATGCGAATGCATTTCTTAGTCGGGCTATGTCAGGAATCCGGCGTTGGCATTGTCCGCGGTGGCCTCGGCAGGTGTTATAGTGAGTGGAGAGGAGGAGCGCGCTCTGGTGCGTGAGGGCGCTCGCATCGCGGGAGCTCGGCGGAGCTATATATGAAAAAAAATTTTAAAAAATAAAAAAAAGAAAAAAAAGAACAACAAGAACAAAAGAAAATTAAGAAAAAATTAAAAAATAAATAAAAAAAGAAGAAAAAACAGAAAAAAAAGCAAAAAAAAAAAACAGGCGCTGCGCCGTGCTCCCGACCAGGCTGCAGAAATTTGGCGCCTTTTCCTTCTTCGAACCACAACCGCCATATATAAATGGAGTGAAGCGCGCGCGAAATGCATTCGCATTTCCTCACGATTCCCTTCGGGGGAGGTGGGGGGCATTTTTTTGGATCCGATCTCACACAACTCTAGAAAACGCTCGTTTAAGAGCATGCGGCCGCTCCAGGGAAACACTGCTCACCACATTCTCTTCGCGTTGAGAGCGCAGCACGTAGAAGGGTACACCGGCCCCCCCGCTGTCGGCCGCCGAGAAGGGGAGATAACGCGCGCGCCCGCGCTCGTAAAATCGAAGGTCGCTCGAGGGACCCCGCCCCTCGCGTCTTTTCACGCTCACGAACGACGGGCGGGGCCGTTTATATATATATACAGATACATATACGGCAAATGACGGCGGCAGACACCGGCGGCGGACGCCGGCAACGCCGACGGCGAAAACCAGCCGAGAGGGTCAATATAATTGCTATCGCAATAAAAGTGCCGTTTCGCTTCCCGCAAGCGAAATGGCAGTGACCGGGTTATGCCTAGCTGCCTCCAAGGTCGCTTGTTCCAAGTGCGTCTGTCGCCCATCTGGCTGTCCTTGTCGGCTGCATATATGCAGCCGACAAGGAGAACAGAACAATGACCTAGCTGATGGACCATCGGCGGGGCATATAAACATATGTTCTTTATGGAAAACGCGCATAGCATCTACTAAGATGGTACCTTCGTTTCGCACCTTCTCTTCTTTACACAGAGAAACAACATATGTCCTTTAGGAGCCTTTCCCTCTAATGGTTTGTCACACCTCAAATCTGCCATGGTACGCGCTACATCTAAGTGATATTGCTAAAGCAAACCGGTGCCGCTTGCAGTAAAGGACGAAAGATATAAGGAAAGCATGCACAGACAGTGCTAATCTACTTGGCACGAAACACATGCCTTGTAAGTCTTCGATATCGCCGATAATCAGATAGTTGCATCTGCATTCATATACAGACATTGACTTCTTTACAGCGTCCGAAAAAGTGACACAACCGCAAGTCTTCGGTATACAACCATGGTTCACTAGAGCGGCTTTTCTTCGAATGGAGGATTCTCACCACTGTGCTCTTGCCTGAAGAGCTCCTGCTGTGCGTGTCATTACCGTGTGGAGTTGAGCCTTGCTGCCCTTCTAAGCTCTCCGCATATCAGTCATCTATTTTTGTCTAGTTCGTATTATTTCTCTTCACTGTAAGCGGGCGGGCGTGGTGCCCTCTTTAAAAGGTATTTGCTTATTCACATTTTTTTTCGGCATTCGTGTTTGTAATATGTATTCGCAAGGATACGGATAACGAGACCTTTTATAGAAAGATCACTGACCCGAACAAATTCTAGCATTGGCAAATGGTATGGCGTCAGTGTACTAGCCAATGAATATCCGATAACGAGAAAAGTGCTTCTTTCTTACCACAACGAAAGATCAAACGCAGATGTTTTAACGATAAGATGTTCAACCAAGTAGCCAACAAGTTCGCCTTTTAAGAGTAATAGAATTTCCCGCACGATGGGGTTTTTTTTCTTTATTCCTCCATTTCCTCTCACATAGCACCGTATTTGAACTCTTACTTATTTCATTTCATAAATTGCGTATTGCGGAGTTCCTTTACACAGTTTTCGGAGCCGAACACGTTAACAACTATAAAGACATTCTCGAAATCGGTATCAGCAGAAATCATTTTAATGAAATGACTGTGTTTCGCATTCTTCGCTTCATAAACCTAATAAATTGCTTGTAAAACGCTGACAAAGAGTGTTGCAAAGGTCCACGAAGCCAGAGCGACTCCCCTCAGCGATTGGAAACGCCCCTCTTGAGACAAGATGGTTCTGCGCGCGGGCGCGCGGCACTCGGTTCAATGAAGCACGTTTCTCTAAAGAATTTTCGCTGAAAGATGAAAGCTTGGATCGACTTCAAAGAAGATTGCTAATTTTGAACGAGGTCACGCACAGCTTTGAACAGAAGCGTGGAATGTGAGAGCTATTTCAGGTCATCTCTCGATGTATGTTCTTATTATCGACGAACTCACTTCTGTAGTCGCACTGCCGAGCTCGACATAGCGGGATCAAACTCGCTCGCTGCCATTGCATCTATTTGCTGGCAAAACGAGAAAACACTCATGCATTCATCTATTGCTGGAAAAAATCTGAGCCTGTGAAGCTACTTTGAAAAAATTCATTACAAGGGCCTTCATTCTTATTGATATGATTTTTGATAGTTAAACGGAGAGTCAAGTGAAATAATTAATTCATTGGAACAAATAAATTATTCCGCAATAACTGTAATGTCGCTGGTTTCGCAAACATAAATTTATTGATGTAAGTGAAAATGGAGGTCACAGTTACATTTCTTAAATTTCAACGCCGAAATCTTTGCACCTGAACGTCACTGCAAAGATAGTGATTGCAGCCCTTTTTTGTTTGTTTGGTTGTTTGTTTGTTTGGGCCTCATGAGGCGAACCTGATTGCCTGAAACTGGGGATGTTAAGCATTTGGCCGCTCCAGATGATAATGTGCTACATTTTTACCGATTACTAACTATGTAGGGTCAGCAACGCCATCAAAACTTACTAAGTCACGGAAAATTGTTCCAGAAACATTTATCTGGCCTCGTCACCTATATTTTTTTCGTTTTCTCGCTTACGAAGCCTCCTCTAGCGGCAATAGTGGTCAATTCAGCATTTGGAAAGGATCATTCCCTAATATCAAATCAATTTGCACTTTTCGAATGAGAATACATGTTATTATTTACTCGCGCCTTACAAGATTGCCCAAATTTGAGCACGATAGGTGTTTAGAAACACTTGTAACGAAATCATTACGCTGTTAGAAGCGTGAAATTACTGTAACCGTCAAAACATGTGAATTGCTAAACGAGTGCTTGGTATGAAGACCCATCAATTAGCAAGCCCGCAGGCATAATTAATTACCATTATCAACAACAGCATCAACAATGTGTACGGTTGCGCAGGTGCTCGCGTTGCCTTACAGACCCGTAGTGGGTACCTGGCCAGCACGCAAAAGGAAGTGTTATATCGAAGTGGCCACTTCACAACTAGACGTGTAGTAGACATTCTAGGACAGTTTGAAAGGGCCAGTTTACAGGCGCACTGGTGTTCCTTTCCTTGCGGCACGGTTCAAGTGTCCACGGAGAAGCTAAGCAAGGCTAGAGATTGAGAAGGCGATATGAACACGGTCCCATTACGCTATCGCGTTCTACTCGTAAAGGCGAAGCTCAAGCGTCCTCAAAGGTTTTGATCCAGCTGTGAATCTAGAGAATCATTGAAATATAGATTGACAGCGTTCTATATGTCAGTGGGGCAGAAATTTATTTGTTTTTCAGCTATCACCTTAGTTACATGTGCCCAACATTTATAATTTAAAACTTCAGTCAAGACCTGCCAGGCGGGGGCTGGCAGGTCTTGACTAAGAGTTATGTTACAAAAAACTGCATGCACACACTGCAGTTGTGTTTCAGTTTTAAATATTTCCTATTTAGTGAAGCAACATGGTTCTGAAGCGTACCGAGAGATGGAGC